>BQNB010059958.1:0-37108 GCA_026074375.1 Tanacetum coccineum | reverse complement strand
AGCCTATATGTTATCCCCAAGTGGCTTAATATGCTGTGGTGGTGGTAGTGATGGAGAGAGTGGTCTAGATCTCTTACGAGATGAAGGTGGTAAATCTGATGAAAGTAGTGGATATCGGTAGGTGACGGTGGTACGGGTCTCATGGGTGAGGTAGTACTCTCATTGTTAGAATCAGATATGATGACAAACGGAGTGAATACTTCGGCACGTGGTGTAGTAGTAGCAAGAAAGAAAAATGTAGGACAAGGTGTGGTCGTGGCGTTGTGACAATTCAGGGCTTTATGTAAGTATAGTATGTAAGATAAACGTGACATGGCGAAATGGCATGCATCATGGTATGAATGGGCGATGGTATGAATGAGTGATGGTATACTATTATATAAGATAGATTAATATCTAGATAATGTTTAGGACATACGAGTTTATAGCATACTTTGTCCTAAGAGATGCTCTAGTATTTATATAATAACTCTTATATAAACAAGTGTAAAATATACGCAAGGTAGGGTAGGTATATATATATGATAAGGTATGTACGTATATAAATTACGTAAGCATTTAGTATAATTAACAAATGCAACTCAATAGTGTATGTGTCCCAAAAAAAAACTTTTGTATGATGCAATGTTTGTGAAAACGGTTATAGTCCAAGTAAAATCATTTGACCTGGTTCTCTATAACCTTGGCTCTGATACCAATCTGTAACACCCCCAAAATGGGTCGCAGCAAAATAAGGGTATTACTTCATAGATCAACAATACAAGATATGAGAACGACCTCTATATGAGTCGTTTAAAATTGATACATTAGATTAAATAAACTTGTTTGGTACAATAGCCCGAAGCATAAATTGTTCAACCATGAAAAGTAAAGATTTTAAGACATAACAGATATTCCTAAAATCTTTATAGTAATGACTCCAAAATGGTGACCACCAATGTATCCTTGTTTCTCGTACCTTATTGACCTGAGAAAAACATGCTTTAAAACGTCAACATAAAGTTGATGAATTCACAAGTTTAATAAATGTATAAAGAAGGACCGTAAGATTTCCAATGCAAGACATGTAACACATACAATATCTCAAAAGTAATTACGAAGTGCACTAAGCTCATGACACTGAAGCTCGACATCTATGTATGCAATTTAATGCAATTGAGGGCCCGTGTAGATGTTCAAACCCGCAACATCCAAATTGTTCCGACATGTATACATTCGTTGTTTCAGTACATTCGAAACTGGTGAGAGCTACTCACCCGAACGGGGATGTCAATCCCAAATAGATCTATTCATAACATTCGCGCTCGCTAACTAGCAATTGACAGTTCATGATAGTGGGCAATAGTGGGTTTAGCTACTTAGGCCAACTCGTAACTTGTTTAAAAGAGTACTTGCGTCCAAACGTAAAACAATGCATGTTTCTCACCCCAAAGTTGTAAAACAATATAATTGAATAAAAGCGGGGCTATGAACTCACCGTAAGTGAATGGTTTGATTATCTAAATCAAATAAGTAAATCGTCTCGGCAAATCCGAATGCAACCTATTTAAGTGTAGGTCGTATGAGTATAATGTATTTTATATAAATAAAATATCACATGTTATATAGTTACACCACCACCTAAAAGCTTTTGATTAAATTATAAAAGTTGAAATAATAATTAAAGTGTACTTTGTTAAATAAAAGTATATGTACTTGTACCCGTAAAGAAAAATATTATTTTTATTTACTAATGTATCATTTGTTAAAATATATGATTTAATATTTTTATTGATTACATAATGATATTATATTATTAATTTAATTGTTTTATAAAATAATGTATAAAAGTAAAAATAGTGCACAAGGTTTTATAAACCTCGTATCTTTATCGTTTCAACTCCGTTTTAAGTGTTTCTTATGTCCACGGCTTCGTATTTAAGAAATCTATCAAAATATTATATTTATAAAAATTAACCCTCTGATGAACAGTAACATTTACTGTTCATAACAGTTTATAAAAACTATTTTTATGTAATTAATTATATATCACTTGTAAAAAGCATAACTTGTTCATTTTTATTCCGTTTCTCGAGTTTCTTACGCCCTTGGATTCGTCATGAAGAGTACTATAATTATAAATTATTTATTTTATTATATCAGTTCTGAAACAGTAGGTAGGTTTATAAAATTACTTTTATAAAAACACTTTTATACGTTTAATTAACGTAAACTTGCAAATGTCATATCTTCTTCGTTATAAATCCGTTTTTCAAGTTCCTTATATGCTTACTATCCTTGTAACGAGTACTATTTTAATAAAATATAAAATGTATAAGTTATAGTTCGAATTCAAACAGTAGGTTATAAAATTTAATTAGGGTTTTGTGATTAATAAAATAAGTTTTATAATTTCTTTTATTTAGAAACTTTGCACCATTCTTTCACCAAGTGTTATACCATATTGCTCACATATATTAAGTCCTATAAATGTCCATAATAATTGTCCAAGTGAAATCCATGTCCTTGTGATCTTTTACACATCAACTTGTAAATAAACCTTCAACACTAATTAAATTTGTAAACTATCCATGTAATTTATTTAGTGATTATACTAAGTATGTACCCTTATTTTTAACATTAATTCACCATATACACATTTAAATTCAAATTATTTAAGCTTCAAAATACTTTATATATCACAAAAATGAATCTAGGTGGTGTTTAACATATATAGCAAGCATGTACACATAAGATAATGGATGTATGGAAATGAAATACTTTAAATAGACCTTATGAAAGATGAGTAAGAAGATGAACATAAAATAAAAATCTTAGTAAGGCTTCCAAAATCAAAACCCTAATCAAGAAAACCTTAAATATGTATTCTTGATTAATCCTTGTTAAACCCAAATCCAATCTTGTAAACCTCTTGAGGTGTCTTAGATAAACTTAGAATGAACCTTAGTGTGCTTGGAATGCTTTAGAAATCTAACAATTATGAAACCATAGCTCACTATTTTGAGCCGTGGGTTTTGGGTTATGGATGGGAGGGAATTTTGTGCTTGAAGAGTTATTTGGTGTATGTAAATGAATACTAGATGCTTGGATTTCTTTATATAGCGTGTAAGAAACCCTAAACAATCTTAAAATGAAACCATATGATGAAGGTGGTTTAAGGTACAAATGCAAAGGAGCTCTCCTCCTCCCTATGATGGGGAGGGTACATTGACAAGCCAATTTATGGAGAAATGGTATAAGAGTGTACTTGTGTAAGGCTTATCACATGTAAAGGTAAGTGTTTAATGAATTAAAGGATTTAGTTCATGTGTATAAACACATATCTGGCCTAAAGGAGTTATAACATGATAAAATGAATTAATTTTTATGTATTTGGTATAAAAGTGGGTATTTGTTTGAGTATAGGTGGGTATTGGTGTTTCCAGGTATGCCTAAACGTAATTTATTGTGAAACGTAAGCGTTTTACGTAACCAAAAAAAATAAATTATGAAAAGTTATAAATTATACTCCTGATAATCATATAACACTTGCTTGATGTAAACTTTAGCTTGTTTGGTGCCTGTTTACGTTGAATGTTGATTTTTAGTTTACGCGATTTAACTATAAGATAATAATTAAAAACGAACGCGTAAAACTCTAAAAATAAATATTGATAATAACTGAGCCGGGAAATGACCTGAAATAAGAGATTGTTACATAAAACCCTAGCCCAACGGGACTTTACCCACTTATTGTTTGACGGTGTTTCATATACTGGTAGTCCACTATTCTAATCTTTATTAGTTAATTAAGAGCATGATTGCTAAAACATAAACGGGTCACCTATCGGTCCAACTAAGCTCATAATTCAAAGACAAAGACAGAACGTTATTTGTGATCATATTGGTAATGTAATATTAAACACGATATGGAGAGTTATCCCGGTATCTAGATTACTTGGTCTGTATCACTAGATCCAGTTGAATGACACGTCGCATATTCAAACACATAAACAAGTATGAGGTGATAAACATAATTAAACAATCAACGATAAATTAAAAAATCGATTTTAAAACAAACCAAACATTGAACTTTCATTTAGATGGTTAATACCCGAGGGTATTAGCCCATACCCATTGTAATTATACAAGCGTAATTAAACAATGAAAATCGAATGATTAAGAGAGTAAAAATTACACGATGTCTTCTATGGATTCGTGATCAATGCTTGACCTTGATGGCTGGTCTTCTCTTCTAAAATTCATATTTAGTGAGTATGGTATAAAGAATATGATATTGCACATTGAAAACTCATTTTTGAGTCTTTTATTTATAGTGTCTGAAAAAGACTCGA
This sequence comes from Tanacetum coccineum, assembly GCA_026074375.1. NCBI lineage: Eukaryota > Viridiplantae > Streptophyta > Magnoliopsida > Asterales > Asteraceae > Tanacetum > Tanacetum coccineum. The sequence continues at coordinate 32,774 of BQNB010059958.1, read as the reverse complement.
TACGCCGTATTTGGCAAGGTCGATACGGCGTATTGGGTTGGATTCCTTGGAGTGCGCACTACGTTCATAATAAATCAGTGATATCATTCCAAATTTACTTGATTTACTGTATCTTCGAATAGTTATCTTCATGGATACGGCGTATGTTGATAAAAGGGATACGCCGTATTAGGAATTAATCAAACGCGTTTTCTTCTGAAGTCTTGGCGCGGATACGCTGTATCTCTTTTGTTGGATACGACGTATTTATCAAAAATCAGCATTCTTCAAATATCTTCGTTTTAGCTCTAATTTATGTGCCTTTTAGCTTGTCTTCACAAAACACTCCTGAATTACTGCATTTATCAACTTTAAAGCAATTAAGTACTAAATTATGCAATAATTATATAAAAGTGGGCAAAACAGATGGGATAAATGATATAATAAAGTGATGTTATTTGATGTTATCAACAGTATAAATACAGTACTTGTGATCAGGTAAATTCAATTTTGAAGAATCTCCTTGTCAGGATTTTCTGGCTTTACTAGCCTGTTCTTAATATCGGAACGTCCCAAAGCAGACAGCATGATAAGAGTAAATTAGTTAGTTATTGTCTTACTGATTGAGTCTTCAATTCGTTCACTAGACCAAAGTCGATATCCAGTTGTCACAAGCTTAATTCATATAGAATCTCGTAAGTTACCTACCTCAGTGTTGTTTAATGCTGACACCGATAGGATTTCCATTCGTCAATATGAATACTAAAAAGTATCACTCTGAAAGTTCTGGCAATTATCACGAGGATAATGCGTAGGACTCTTGTACAACATGTGTTCTTAATGATGAACAACAATTGTTTATGGAATTTATGTCCTAATGAGATTTTTTATTGATCTCGTTGGCTCTAAACTCTATAAGTGCACATTTGTTATTTAGTGATCGGAGGCTAGAGCGAACTACCAGCTTTTCAATATCAACAATCTCGGAGTGAGAAAGCCGATAGAAGCGTGTTGATTTTTGTGAGAAATGAAATAACTTCTTTTGAGAGAAGCTTGAGTAGCTGGGCGGGTTGTGCCTTGCATCACTGGGTCCATGATGACTTGTCTTCAATATTAGAATCATCATTGTGGTTACCGATAGATTATGCATTAACCCAGTTTCTGCCTAAGGTTGTATGGAGGGCTTCTTTCTTTACACCTTTTATCCTTATAATTGTTTTTCATTCTTCAACCCTTTCAATGTTAAACCAACACGTCCTCATTATCACCATGTTGGGTTTGTTCCGGTGATAACTCATGCCTTGATAACATTTTTCCTATTCTCACTTTTACTTCTTTTTTCAATCATACATAAGGACTTCTACTCTATGGGAGTGTCCCTGGGTAGATCCCTCATGTTATGACTGAATCATGAAACAAAATTCTTAACCTTAATTGCCTTATATCACTTTGATAATCATCACATGGTCGGTCTTTAGGTATTGCCATCGAATCCATAAAACCTTTGAAAAAGCAATCAAGTTGTTTGAGTACATCTTGAAAGTTTTCAATTTCACCAAAAAGCTCCCCCTACACATGTGCATCATATTATGAAAGAGTTTTGCACATGCAAGGTCGAGAACGCACTTATATTCAAAAGATCTTATCCAAATTAAGCCTTATTGATCACATTTTAATCACAATTCTCCCCCTCAAAAATTGCATATGTTTTTGTAATTTTTGATTTAACAAGTGAATTAAAATACAAGTTAATGTACGTTGATCCACTTGTAGAATGATTATTTATGGGAGAGTGATGTTGCATGCTGAATGGAAAAATTGTAGATAATTCTGAGATTTATGTTCCCCCTTAAAAATAGATTAGAGTTAAGACTTGGATTGGTAGTTTGTTGAGCACACAATTTTGAAAGATTTTGAATATTTCTTTTGAAAATATCTTGAAAGATTATGCTCAATCAAGAAAAGATTTTAATTATATCTGATGGAATATCTTTTCTTTATTCTCAAATATTTATACCCCCCTTTAAAAATAGATGTGAGTGAAAACTTATAGAAGAGAGTTTGTTGAACACATAATTTTGAAAGGTTTTGAAGATATCTTTTGGAAATATCTTAAAAAATTGTGTTCAACAAGAAAATGATGTGAGATTTATATGATTAAAAATCATTTTCATGATACTTCTCTTGAGCATTCAAAACTTTTGAATATTTATATGACTTTGCTCAAGACCGCGAAGATATGAACTTCCCGTTGTTGAGGAATAATGTACATGAATGAGAATTTTCCTTTCTTTGAAAAACTGAGTTCTAAGCTAACATTTACTTAGAAGTCGTATGTTTTGAGCATACTTTTGAAAAGATTTTGTTAAGAATGCTAAAAAAATAAGATTTCTCTTCTTTTGAAGATAAAGCGCACTGAAGCGTACACTTTTCTTTTCTTTAAAACCGAGTTCTGATCAGAAGTAATCATAATTCATAGAAAGTTTAGAAAAGACATGTTTTAATACATTTTAGAAACTCTCGCTCAAACTTCATATATACACCCGTGTCAATGTTAATCGACATTTCTAGGTACGTAAATGTTATCGATTTTTGAGAGACATGTCGAAGAAGATTATTTTTTTATTTTTGAAGTTTTTTGATTTTGTATTTTGCTTTTATGGGTTTTATAATTTTGTATTTTTCTTTTTTGGGTTTTATAATTTTGTATTTTTCTTTTCTGATAAATATATACAAAGAATTACTGTGATTTTGCAAGACGTTCAAGCTCTTGTGGATACAAACTGCGCATACCAAGGCGACTGACCAAATAGTTAAACCTTTCCCTGGGAAGGGCTTCGGTAAAAATGTCGGCCAATTGGTAATCAGTCTTGACAAAATATAGTTTAATCGTATCCTTTCTACGTGTTCCTTGATGAAATGGTAGCAGACAACACTATGTTTGGTTTTGGAGTGTTGGACCGGGTTGTAGGATATGGTTATGGCTGATTTGGAATCACAATATATAGGAATCTCATTAAGTGAAAGTCATAATCCGTTAACTGTGTCCGCATCTAAAGAACTTGGGCACATCAAGCGGATAGAGACACATATTCTGCTTTCGCGGTTGAAGGCGCCGTAAAGTCTTGCTTTTTTGAGGATCAGCTCACCAGATTTTCGCCTAAGAATTGAGTTCCACCGAAAATACTCTTGAAGGAGTCCTGACATCCCGCATGATCTGCATTTGAGAATCCAGTCAGTTCAAAACCAGAATCCTTCGTATACCAGAGACCCATATAGACAGTTCCCCGAAGATAACGAAAGATCCTTTTAAACTCCTTGAGGTGCTTCTCAGTTGGCTGAGCCTGGTACCAAGCACATAAATAAGTAGCATGTACAATGTCCGGTTTGCTTGACGTAAGATACATGTGGGCACCTATCATGCTTTGATATGTTGTTGCATCAACGGGAGTCACATTCTTGTTAAGATCAAGCTTATTTTGATCTCCATTGGGGTACCTATGGGATCACAAGTTTCCATTTCATACTTTTTAAGGATTTCTAGCACTTAATTAGACTGGTTTATGAAGATTCCATAGGGGGATTGGTTAACTTGTAAACCAAGGAAAAATGTCATTTCCCCCCATCATCGACATTTTGAAGTGGCTAATCATTAGGTCAGCAAATAATTGGGTATACTTAAGCTTTGTAGAATCAAAGATGATATCTTCTACATAGACCTGTACCACTAAGATGTCGTCGTTGAAGCGTCTTATAAATAGACTTGTATTAATGGTGCATTTGGAGAAGTGATTCTGTAGGAGAAACTTTGACAATTCATCATACCATGCCTTCGGTGCCTGCTTTAACCCATAGAGTGCCTTTTTCAGCTTGTAGGCATGACTTGGATGATCAACATCGATGAAGCCTTCAGGTTGACACACGTACACGTCTTCCTTTAACGAACCATGCAAGAAAGCAGTTTTCACGTCCATTTAGAATACGATGAACAATTTGTGTGCTGCGTAAGCCAAGAATATCATGATAGCTTCCATCCTAGCAACTGGAGCGAAGGATTCTTCAAAATCTATTCCTTCCTGTTGATGGTATCCTCTTACAACCAGACGAGTTTTTTTCTAATAACTGTGTTTTCTTCATCGAGCTTGTTTTTAAATAGCCATTTCAGAGTAAGTTGTCCGAAAGAGGAACTAACTCCCATACATCAAGCTGTTTAAACTGAAAAAGCTCTTCTTGCATTGAGTCAGTCCATCCAGGGACGGTCATATCTTCTTTAACATTGCTTGGTTCCATAGTGCTCAAGGACAATGCATAAATGCACATTTCACTATCTGTCCGTAGATGATTTATTATCAATATTGGTTATGGGGGTTCTCCTATCACTTGTTCCAGAGGGTGATCCTTAGTCTATTGATAATCATGTTGGTATGGTTGATAAAAGGTATGCATGTTTGACGGATTCACATACTGAGATGATGATTCAGCAGAACTTGTGGATGCTGAAGCAAATGGATTTACGAACGTATTCTCATTGAACATTGCATTTTGAACATCTTCAGCAACTGCTTTAGATTGGAGTTGTGGTTGATTATCTTGTTGCTGAACATGTTATGGTTGTGGTTGTAGCTCGTCAACATCCTGTGAAGTGTGTGCAATAGATGGAGCCTGTGAAGATGAATTTGATGGTGTTGGTGTAGAGTCTGCAGTTTTTGTAGATGCATTTGGAGTCTGAAGATTCTAAGTCGATGGATCAGCAGGAATAGTTCTAGTACCATCTGATGGTTGACCACCAATATAATTATCATACATTGCTTTAAACAAGAGATTCAATTAACGTTCAGTTGGTTTTTGAGATGTTATTATTGATGGAGCATAAGTAAGATCGAGTCCTGAACTGATATGTCCAGAAATCATTCCTTGAAGCTCGGGTTTTGAACTGTGTTGTTCAAAATCCATAGCCAAAAGCTCATCGAATCTGACATTCATCGTCTCCATGATCTTTTGTGTCCTTCAGTTGTAAACTTTGTAAGCACATGATATATCAGAGTAACCAATGAAAAAGCCTATATCACCTTTCACACCGAGCTTCCTAATATCTTGACGATCATTCTTGGATAACACAAAGCCCCTAATACATGTAGAAAGGAGATATCTGGTTTTCTACCGTTAATAAGCTCGTAAGGTGTTTTATCAAAACTTTGATGAATTAAGGAACGGTTATGTGTATAGTACATAGTAGCAATCGCTTAAGCCCATAAGAATAACGGAGCACAATAATATATCAGCATCGTTCTAGCAGCCTCTACCAACATTTGATTCCTTCGTTTGACGACTATGTTCTACTGAGGAGTTTTAACAGAAGACGTTTGGTGAGAGATGCCAACATCATAAAAATATTCTTTAAGCACTTGATTCTTGAATTATGTGCCATTGTCGGTTCATACATAATGACTGAGGCTTGTAGAAGGACTTGAATTTTCTTTAGGAAAGTTTTGATCTCTTCTGTTGCTTCATCTTTTGATCTGAGAAAGTGTACCCAAGTATTAAGAGAGTAAGCATCCACTATCACCAGAACATATCGCATCCTGTTGATACTTTTGACTCTCATTAGACCACACAAATCCATATGAAGAAGGTGTAACCTTTGCTTTGAATTTGGAACGGGTTTGAGTTTGTGAGGTGTTGTTTTGCTTTTTCTCTGCTCACATGAAGGACAAAGATTCTCTTTTGAAAATTTGAATTTTGGAAGACCAGTGACAAGATCATTTTTAGCTAGTTCATTTATAGTGTCAAAAATTAAGGATAAACATTGATGCTATAACCAGGACTTGGTTGATGTAGCACGAGCCATGAGACAAATAGGAGATGTAGAGGCCATTTCAAAGAGTTTGATTGTGTAAAGGTTTGTTGTACGGTTTCTTTTTAATAGGTCAACTCTTTCGAGATTTATGACAAAGTAGGTGTTCCTTCTGAAAGTGACCTCTAAATCTGAATAACAAAACTATCCAACCGAGAACAGATTATATCCTAAGCCCTTAGCGAAATAAACTCTTGCACTCAATATAATCTCCCATTGAAGATCGCCATAACCTAAAATTACAGCAATATGATCATTTCCAAAGCGAGCAGTTCCTATAAACTTCCAAACAAAGTTGATGAGCAGCTTTAAATTCTCATTTATATGCTTGGAGCAACTTGAGTCGATGTGCTATAAAAAAATTTGGACAACCTGCCAAGAAAAGAAGTAGAATTCAGAAACTGTTTGCTTGTAGGTTCCTGATGGTTAGATGCACATGCATTATTACCTTCAGAAATGTCAATTTGACACTCAGAATCACTGGATTGAATTTATTTTCCACTAAGGTCAAAGGTTCTTCCAGTTGGTGACCACCTAAGGTACGATCTAGGTTTTCGGTGTTTTCTAGGCATGGGTGAATTAAGACTTTCTTTTGACCCTAACTTCTTTGATTTCTTGACGTTTGAATTATGTTTATTTTGATTTACAGTGTGTGAAACATTAACACTTTGGTTGTTAGCACAAGAATTCATGTCATTCACATAATTAAGCACACAAACATCATGATTATCAGTAATTAAACATTGCTTACACATAGCACAGACAACTTCAGATTTATCATTCTGAATAGCGAGTTTAATGTTATTACATTCAAATGATATATGTTCCTGATTTTAGAAAGCAGTAAATTCCTATGGTGTTCATCTACTTCAACTTCTTTATTCTTGATGCAGCTACCCTTAGACTCAGAGGAGACCCTATCATTCTTTGTATTGCTCCTAGGCTGTGGTCTTCTGGTCTTAGCAGTGCATTCTACTCATGTAGAAGATAAACCATTTAAGTTAGAATTTACATCTTGCTTAGAGATGACATGAGGTTGTGAAACAGTGATCGGTTTTATCTTAACGCTTGCTTTTATAGGTTTGTTTGGCACTACCTTGTCTACTTTAGAGTTTAAAAGAGTACTAATCCTAAACATTCTTGGGCAATTACTTTATCATTTTTCACAACTTTTGATTCTGGTGTGTCAGATACCAAGTGTGAAGTGACTGGTTTCGTCAAATCATTGTTCACATCAACCTTGGGAATAAACTGAGTTTTAGAAGATTTTGTTCGTTTAGATTAAAACGTAGTCGGTTATCTAACCACAAATTGGTGTTTGAAAGGTTGTGAAGGTGGTTTTCCCAAGATGTATGGTTTTGAAAACTTAGTATTCACACTTGTACCTTTGACATTATCTTTTTGTTCAGAAAACTTTCCAAATAACTGGGCTCTTAACTTAGCATTTTTATAAATCGTATCGTTAATTTTTTTCTTGCAAAGAGTCATTTTTGATTTTGGTTTAAGCCCGTGTCTGTTTGATAGAATCAAATAGGTTCTGGTGAATAGCCTTAAGATGTTCATTCTCATTTTGTAAGGACATAATCTGGAACTCAAAGGACACGTCCTCATCATCAAGTTTCTATGACAAAGGATTAAGGGTATTTGATTCACACGGTGTATTCATGCTCTGACCCTTGAGATCTCCCAACTGAGCTTGCAACCGTTTGATTTGGATTTGCATGTCATTATAAGCTTTATCATATGAAATTTTTTCATATTTGCATTCCTCATATTTTTTGTACCAATCATTCCAAAGAATAACATATTCTTTTTTCTTTTTGATATATATATATAATGCAAGTTTCAAGTTTTTCTTTCGTACGATCAAGCTCAGTTTGGAGATTTGATGTATCTACAACAAAATTATTTTGCACAATTGACATAATATCCTGACTAGCAACTGCTCTCAAGAGACGTTCGTTTTCGTGTTCCAAAACCTTGTTTATATCAAGAGATTTATCAGCTTCTTTTACAAGAGATTTGAAGTCTTGAACAAATTTAGCTGCTTCTTTCAAAAATTTCTTTTCAAAATTTTGAACTCTAGCGTCAACTTGGTTAACGATAGTAGCTAATTCATCTTTTAAATTCTTATAAACCTCTTGATGAACATTAGACGACCAATTGTTTACATTCAAGGACATTTTTGACTTTACAACACGTTGAAGAGTTACAATGGTGTCTTTTACCTCATTTAGAAATTTCCGTGCAAAACTCGATGAAGGAGTATTATCTGAAAATCCATCATCGGGTATCAAAATTGGTTTGGAAACTGTGTTAGAAACACTGGCTATTTTTGAAGTATTTGAAAAATACAACTCTTCACGTGACTTGGCCTTTTTAGAAACAAAAACCTATAAAAGTTTATTTATCTTTGCATAATTTTCCGGTTTTATTTCTTTGTTAATTTGTTTCATTTTTAAACGACTCTCTTGAGCAATTTACGGTGTTTCCTTTGAATCATACATATCAGGAGAATCATGCTTATCTAATAACACTTTGCCATTATACAAACTCTGTTGTTTTTTCTGAGCTTGCTTGAGATAGTGAGGGTTTTCATAACTAAGAGCCATTTTATGTTAAGTGTGGTAAAATGAGTCTGGCTTAGGTGAAAGCATATGCATTGTTTGAATCGATTAACCTAATTTAACCAAAATGTTATTTAATTCCTTGATTGTCTTTTCTGACTCTATCAGTTTATCAAGAAGCTCGTTTTCACGTATTTTGAAATCATCTTTCAACTTTTTCCTTTCTTCTTGAAGATAGGAAATAGTTGATTTTTCCTTTGAAAGCTAGCTATTTAAATTTGCAATTTTCTCATTCAAAGTCGTAATTTGTTTAGTAGAACTTAAGTGAAGTGCATTTATCTTTTTAGTAAGACATTGTTCTTGATAAAATGACTTTTATAACTACTTTTAAGTTTATCAAACTTTTCTTGATTGAATTCAAAACATTTTTCTTATCCCTTATATCTTGCAAGCTCAGTGGTCAAATCGATATTTGTTTATTTCATTTTGTGATTGACCGTGTTGACTTTCTCAACTTCAGTAAGCAAATTATAATATAATGATTCAAAATAAGCATGTGTTTCCTCAATGATAGCAGGGTGTTGTTCTAGGATTCCACCATTATGATCCACACTAGGTTTAGTAATAATAACATTATTGGTATTTTGTTAAACCGGATGTGGCTCAGTAATGGGCTCGAGTAGCTTAGTATACTGCTCTTCTTGAGTAAACATGAGTACCTGATGTCAATGCTTGCTGCAAATTAGCCATCAAGATGCAGTTTGCATTGACTTCCTCAATCTCATCAATATCACCTACAGCAGCCATCAGATCAAATTCCTTAGCTTGGAGTTGGATCCTTGCTTCTTCCTTTTGAGCAATCAACAACTGAGTCTAAAGATAAATAGCATCCCTTTTCCTTGGTCTGACTGTGCAATTCTTGGCATAATGACCTAATCCTCTACAGTTGAAACACCATATCTGATTACCGGTGTTTCCACTACCATTACCCTCAGCCCGTGCTGCTACAACATTACCATTCCCATTCTGATTAGCAATCCTTGGAACAGCAATAAGCCCATTCTGATTCCTAACATTTTGAATACCTAGATTTTGAACTACATTCTACCCAACCCGATTCCCAGCATTTTGTACTGCATTATACCCATTCTGATTCCCTACAACGTACCTTGTATTGTACCCAACATGATTTCCTACATTCTGTCAAGCATACTGTCTAAACTGATTTCTACCATTACCTCCAACCATCTGCATATGTCTATCTTGACCCATATTCATACCTGGCTGTGCAATCTGCCTGGTGCAAGGGTTTGATGAAATTCTCTAGTTGTTGTTGGTTGGTGTTGAGTAGTTTTGCTTGAATGCCTTAGCCATAAGTACAAGTACCATGTTCATTACAGTTGTGGGATCTGAGATGTCTTCAGGATTTGGCATTGGTTGTTACATGTAGTTCATGTTGAATGAAGATTGTGGGACAAAGTTGTTGTTGGGTTGTGGTTGTTGCATGTAGGTAATCTGTGATGGTTGATCTAGGTGAAACACTGGATAGTTGTAAGAATTCTGAGAATTTTCCATTAGTCCCAAAGGATCATGTGTTTTTGCAAGTCGTTCTGCCCTGATTTCATTAACCTCCATCTGATTGAATTTTAAGAAATCATACAAGTGAGTGTAGTCCACTTCATGCAAGTCCTTTGTTTGGTGAACAATGGTAACATGTCGTCTCCATTCTGGTTAGAGGTTGTAAAGGAACTTTAGGTTGCTGGCAATGTTTTTTGGGAAATGTTTGTTTCGTTTGAAATCATTCATGAGGTTTGAGAAATGATGATAGTAAGATTCAATGGATTCTCCTACTGTATACTTGAAGTTTTCCCATTCATTGAACAATTTTGCCTCTTTCTCCTGAAGACCAATATCAAAACCTTTCATCAGTTGCTGAACACGTAACCAAATTTCCTAAGCAGTGTCACAACTATCTAATGCAGCATAGATGTCTTTAGAAAGACCAATGAGAATAGTCTGAATTGCTTGATTATCTACTTCCATCTGCTTTACTTCTTTCTCAGTGAGTTCATCATCAGTCTGCTCGTGAAAAGATTCAGCAAAAGGAACATCACGGTCAGGATCACCTGGTTTAATAATCATACGTCTAACATATACAAGTAATTTCCCATTTGGTTTACTCTTTGCATAACGAAGAAGTCGACTAGCCCATGGAACAAAGTTGTCTTTGTTAAGCATAGGAGGTCGGTTTTCGGAACCAGCAGCATAGATGTCTTGTTGAGTCGACATTGCAAAAGTGATGTGAAATGATATTTTAAGATCGTTTTAATGATTAGTAAGAGTTGTGTAATTGTGTTGTTGTAGTAAGTGATTATGAGTTGTTCTTGTTGTAGTGAAAATATGTGAGATACAAAGCAAGTCCTTAAATCCCAAAAAAAAATCTTAAATCGCGAGTCAGAATCTTAAACCGCGAGATTTTACTAAACTTTTGAAATTCTTGTATTCTACAGGAAATGAAGGATAAACCACGGGTTAGTGAAGATAAACTGCGGGAGGAAGAATAGCAAAACCTGGATATTCTGTGAGAGGAGGAATAACAAAACCTGGCTATTCCGCAGTAGGAGGAATAACAAAACCTAGATATTCTGCAGGAGGAGGAATAGCAAAACAAAGATATTTCGTAAGGGGAGGAATAACAAAATCTTGATATTCTGCGGGTTCCTAACCTGTATTCCTCGGGCACTTTTAGATATTTCATGGACACTTGTTTATTCCATGGACACTTTCGTTTATTCCGCGAGATTTGTACATGTATTCCTCGGATTTGAAAATGGTATTCCTCGGGTAAGAAAAATACGAACACAAACTCAAAAACCACTTATAAAACACAAATTTTAACCTTTTTTATTCTTTTTGCAAAACTAAGTATATTTAGCCTATATCTAACATAAAAACCCAACCTTTAACAGTTTAAACATCAAAAAATTGGTTTTTAAATATTTCGTGTACTTTGCCAAATAATACCCAAAAAATTCAAATTTTGACAAGATAAAGCGCACACAAACACACTAAATTATTCCTTGGCTCTTGATACCACTTGTAAGACAATATCATTCACACATAATACACAAAATAATAGAAATCTAGAAAGAGAAAGAGGGTTTAGAGAGAGAAAGAAAAAATAGAAAAGAGGTGGACGATTCTTAAGAGAGAAAATGAGAACCAACACCCTTCTAACATGCTAGGAGGGTGGTATTTATAGTACAAATGAGCCAAGCCACTTTAGGCTTTTGATTAGGCCTTGTTAGGCTTATCCTAGACAACACGTGAGCTTTAAGCCCAAAACCTACCCAATTAGCTTAGACAATTCCCATAAACTATATTTTCCTATACAATGCTCGGGAATAAATAATGACCATCACTTTACTAAAACGAGGCTAATAGTTGTTCTTTGCTTTCTATTAATATGTTAGGCTAAATTAATTAGTGTTTGATTATGATTGCATGAAACCTAGTTTGTAATCTTTGATTTTATTGCTTCTTGTTAGTGGTGTGCGTGTTAGGCTCTAGAAAACTAGCTATAAGATATTACATTAACATAGATTTCTAGAGAAACGTGATTAGGTTAGATGAAACCTACAATTAGTTCTTCATAACTAGTTAAACATCAGGTAGATTCCTTTTTAAGTATTTATTGCGCGTGATTAACTATTGGGAGGGAGCGTGTTTGACAGGTAACGCTCGACTAGGTTGTCACCTAGAATGCGAGCTTGACCAAGTCTCTGTTGAATTAGGGAAATTCTTACACATTACACTAACGAGGGTGACGGGCAATAAGTTAGAGAGAGAAACTAGGGAGTAGTGCATAATTAAGTGAGCTCGTTTGTTTACTTATACGAGTTTCCCGTCAAATTTACATTCCTTGCAATTAGGATTAGTTGTAGTTTAGTTTAAAAACCTCTCCTTCAAAATCCGAGATTTTAATTTGCTTTCTAAAAAATATAAAAACACAAAAATACTCTTCCCTCAATCCTTATATCTTAGTGACATACAATTCGAACCTACCTCACTATTCCTCTAAAGAATGATCAATCCCCCGAGTCTTGCCTATACTACACTGCAACGACTAGGTACTTTGCCTAAGAGGATTGTAAAACTTCAGTGTTGGAATCCGCTGCATCATTAGCCTGTAAACCTGCTGCTACACCACAGTAGCATAATGTACATGCTTATTTTTAAAGAAACTGAACATGACAAGTATATTGCAAACTTAATTGAATGTCATAAACTGCTGGGAATTTTGATATACTTGTCTGTTACTAGACCCGATATTTGCTCATGATGTTCATTGTTTAACTCAGCATATGCATGCACCTCTTCAATCATACTTTACTACAAGTCTTAGAGTTCTATGGTACTTAAATCAAGCTTCCATCTGGCATTCAGTTTAATAAAAGTGACAAGGTTAGTATTCATGCATTTTTAGGTGTTGACTGGGTCAAATGCCCAGTATCTAGGAAGTCTGTTTTAGGTTTTTGTGTATATTTTTGTAATAATCTAATATCATGGAAGAGTAAGAAACAAGCAACAATATCTAGGTCATTAGTTGAGGATGAATATAAATGTCTTGTATCTACTACTTGTGAATAATTTAGTTTACTAAAAATTTTAGAGATCTAGATGTTGAGGGCTTCTTTCATGTGGAATTGTTTTGTGATAGCAGTTCTGCAATTCAGATTGCTGCTAATCCAATGTTTCAGAGAAAACCAGACATTTTGAAATTGATTTACACTTAGTTAGAGAAAAGGTTACTTCTGGAGTTATTAAAACTATAAAGATTGGTTCGGCCAATAATGTGGCTAATGTTTTTACTAAGGGTCTCGGTATTTCTCAACATACTTTGTTTTGTAAAAAACTAGGTTTAGTTGATATGTTTAGACCATGACTCTGAGATGTAGTGTTAATATATATATATATATATATATATATAATATATATATATATATATATATATATAATATATTTTAAATATATAGTATATAATATATAATATAATATTCATTATCATGGATTATAAGTGCAGAGACCATTTCTGTACTTTTTGCTAACTGTTTGGATGTTTTAGTTGTGCTTAACATGTTATCCAAAGTATAACAGCTAAAGTGATAATATTGGTATAAATACTTGATGACATCAAATAACGTCTATTTTATAGCATCATTTATTCCATCTTTTTTGCTCGTTTACATTATTTATGCATGAATTGGTACTTAATTGTTTATATTACTTATTTGCATATATACATACATATATATATTCATTATCCTGGATTATAAGTGCAGAGACCATTTCTGTACTTTTTGCTAACTGTTTGGATGTTTTAGTTGTGCTTAACATGTTATCCAAAGTATAACAGCTAAAGTGATAATATTGGTATAAATACTTGATGACATCAAATAACGTCTATTTTATAGCATCATTTATTGCATCTTTTTTGCTCGTTTACATTATTTATGCATGAATTGGTACTTAATTGTTTATATTACTTATTTGCAGTATATATGGAGCAATTGTTGAAGTTTAGCTAAAAGGCGCACATTTTGGAGCTTAAACGAAGAAATCAAGAATCTGCTGATCTGACAGTCTATACGCCGTATTCATCAAGGAAGATACGACGTATCTACGCTTGCACTTCACAAGAAACCACGAAGACTTAAAGACCTATATGCCGTATCCAGAAGATATCATACGCCGTATTCAAGGATTAGCTCAAGGAATATTTTGGAATATTATAATCGTGGTCCCTACTCCAAGAAACCCCAATATGTTGCATGCACTTACCCCAATACGGTGTATCGATCTAATTTCAAACGACTATAAATACAAACCCTAAATACGAATTTTGGTGGTGCAAGCCAAAACCCTAAACCACCAAGTCGACTAGCAGGCGTATAAAGGAGCATTGAAGGTTACTAAAGAGCCTCAAGATCATAGGAGAACTCTTGTAATCTTCGCACAACCCGATACACGTTCGGTTATTGTTTCTTTACTTTGATCGTTCATATATGAACCAGTGTGTAATTTTACTATGACTATTGGCTAATACCTTTAGGTATTAGCCATGTGTATGAAGAATTAATGTTTGGTTTGTCTATTTCGATTGTTTATTTACATGTTGCATGCTAATTATATTTATCACATGATACTTGTTTATGTTTGATTATGCGTTTAATTTATCATTCAACTGGATCTAGTTTATGGACCAAGTAGGTTAGAGTCTGGGATAGAACTGCATATAGGTTGTATGTAACTCTTGAATTATAGGACCGCAAACTTAACTCGCTAGTGTTTTCCCCAGTTATAAAGGGTGGTATAGCTAAGTGGTGACTTAGGAAATACAAATGCACCATACGGCCTTGCTTTGACCACTACTGACCGCGGACTAACAGCATATACGATTTGATTGAACATAAGTAGGTAAAGTCTCAATGAGCTAGGGTTCAGTATTCACTAGTATTCGATTCCTAAGATAGATTATAATTAGCTTATGAATGCTTATGAGACATTCAATAATTGTGACAGGATTAATTGAATAATGTTTAGGAAGAAGTCCTGCCTATACCTTGCGAATGATATAACACCAACATAGTAAAACAATCATTGCACTTAGACAAAAACCTGCATTTTATCTGATTACTCATGGCTGATATCCTTTCCTTACACTAGTGCTAGACCGCTCCTTTATCGTCTGTTTATCTTCTTGTGCGTGTTTATTGCTTTGCTTGCTACCAAATTAAGAGTAAGATTAAACCAAAACTCGTGTCAGTCTCTCAGGCTGAAAACCCCCTTTCACCATTAGTTCAGGTTTAACTTAGAATAACTTAGAACTAACTTAGATAAATAAAATATTGATAATTAAGTGTTTACGTTCTTGCTCTTAGTGATTGACACCCTACTTACCACCGAAGCTACATCTGATCGGGTACACTGACCGTTAGTGTTGTTTTAGGTAAAGTCGGAAAAATATAAATAGTAAAAACTTAATAACAATTAATACCTACACGACGCAACACATCAATACTCAACCCCAATTTTAGGTTTTGACCTCTCTCTCCCTTGCTATATATATATATATATATATATATATATATATATATATATAGTAGGGATCTAGTGAGAAGTAAATTAAAATAAGAAGTGGTGAGAAGTGACTAAAATCACATATTTGAGATGCTAAGGCATATCTAAAAAGCTCTTAAAAAGGGAATTAAGCTAAAACAGATGATAAGGCATATCTAAAAAGCTCTTAAAAAATAAGCAACTCAATAAGCCTAGAATGAGCTTATGAACTCAGCAGTACTAACTTTTAAGTTAATACTGCTAGTTAGCAACTTAAGACTGCTAGGCTATTTTCTAACTTAAATAAGCTAAGGCAAAGCAAATGGCTTATAAAAGCTTATAGGCTAGTCCTAATAAGCATGAAAAAACAAAAATAAGAAAAGAGTTTAAGCTATAGAAAGCAAATTAGACAGAATACTAAAAAAGCTATAAAGCTTAAGGTTTTTAAGCTAGAATGCTAATAAGCTCAAATAAGCTTAAACCTAAAGGAAATAAGCTAAATGGGACTTAAACTAACCTAATAAGCTATGCTAAACCCAAATAAGCAAAAGAAATAAAAAAATAAGCTCAGATAAGGCAAAGAAGCAAAATGGCTAAAAACAACAGGCAAACAGCAAAGGGGCACTTTTGAGCTTAAAAATAAGCTCTAAGATGGATCCTTATGAACTCTAAGATGGATCCTTATGAACTTTTAACCTACAAAACAGATTGGCTTTTATGACCCAAAAAACAATAATCAACACTCAAAAAAAAGCATTTTGAAAATTCAGATAAAGCAACAAATAAAGCAGATGAAAAAGCAAATTTTCCTCAAGACTTTTCATAACTTAGTACTTTTTTTGAACGGTTTTGGTAGAAATACAAACCAACAATGCAAGGCTTTAAAGCTTTGTTTTCTGACTTCTTTTAACACATGAATAAACACAAAAACAACACAAAAGCAACAATAAGCAAAGCACAATCAAATAAACAACATGAATAAACTACAAACATAACATTCCAAGCAATGAAAACTCTAAAACCTAATTTTGAGTTTTAAATACCTAAAAAACTTTTTTAACCAAAACTAACTTTAATGGAAGATTATAAGTTAAACTAACTGGATCCCAAGCACAAAGCAGGTTTTGACCCATTTTCACCCATTCAAGCAGTTAAACCAAACACCCCTTTAAGAACTGTTTTAGCTTTTTAAACTTGAAAACTTGAAATTTTTATGAACAAACCTATTAGACCAGATATTTAACAAGCATAATAAACATTATTAAGCATATTTCAATAACTAATAAGCACTTAAATAAGCTAAAATAGATTATGCAAGTAGATAAGCTATTTAAGACAGATTTCAAAGAAAACTTGCACAAATGAAATTTTAAACTACAACTAAGCATTCATAAGCATTAGACATCATAACAAAGCACAAATAAGCAAATAAGAACAGACAATAAGCAATAATAAGCAGTAAAACAGTAAATAAGCTTAAAAAGTGAAAATGAAAACTTACAAACACCCTTGCTCAAAACAGGGTAAATAATCAAATCTACAAGCTCTAGCTTGTCAAAAGACAAACTAGTGAGGTCTATAAGCTCTTCCCAAGCTAGCTTATCATCCAAAGAAGCTGAGGTGTTTTAAGGGGTGGATCTTTTTAGTATTTTTTTTAGATTTTTATGATTAAAACAGGAAATAAAAGAGATTAAACTGTAAAATAAGGTTTGATTCAAGAGACAAAAAGCTTAGTGAAGCTTTTAGGTAAGATCTACAAGCTGTTTCATAGCTTTTCAAAGCTTAACAGGTTATAATAATGATCAAACACAGAAACTTAAAACACAAACCTCAAAATTTTCATTAAAAACTTAAACTTTTACAAAGGAAATTGAAATACAGGATAACTTTAAAAACTTAAATGAAAATACATTAAAAAGAGACTAAAAACTTAGGACAACTACTCTAAAAAAAACTCTCTTTAACCACAAGGGTTAAGCCCTCTATTTATAAGCCGGATGGAAGCATCTAGGTCCTTGCTTGGTTTTCTTGTGAGAGAGGAAACAAAACTTCAATCTTGGCCCTTTAAATCATCTTGTGTTTCTTTAAATCCATCATAGCCCTTGATTATTGCCACGCAATAATTGCCTAATGATTGCTTTTGGATTGCCAATGTGTCAGGTGCCAAAAACGTCATCCCTTGCATCATTTGAGCTTCTAGAAGAGGGTTTAAGTGGGTTTAACCTCAGGGTAAGAGTAACTTTGGGGATGGAGATGAACAGTAACAATGGGAGTTTAGCGGGAAAAAGGGTTATCCTGTTTGTTTGTTGCAGGGCACAAGTATGGTGGATTGGCAAGAATGGTCCCTCCATTTTATATAAGTATATGCATCAAAGGACCTTGGAGGTACAACTTTGGTCCCTGGAGTTTTATAATTGTTGCACCGTTAGTCCTTTTAGGGACTAACGAGGGTGTAATAAAGGGTAATGGGTATGGTGCTGGGCTTGGTTGTTGGGCCGGGTAGGGAAATAAGGGACTTGGGCTTTTATTTATGTTTAAGGGTTATAAGATATAAGTGGGCTGTCCCGGGCCCACTAGGTAATTTAGGTTTTCAGTTTCTGTTTTCGATGCACTTTCTAATTTCACTTCCCGAGGTTGACTTTGACTTGACTTTGTTGACTTTGACTTTTTGACTCGGCTTTGATTTTGACTTCTCTTTACGCTCTTTCCGTTCTCGTGCTCGGTTTTGTCGATTTGGCTTCTATTTTTGTCCTTTTCTTGGATATCCATTACCTGCACTATACAAATGCAAAACATACAAATACGATGTATTTTTGGTACGTTTTTAGTCATTTAAATCTGATTTTAGTGGTAAAAGGTATGTGTAATTAAACGCATACCAAAATCCCTCATACTAAGATATTGCGTGTCCTCGCGTAATACTATAAGTAAGCACTTAGAAAACTAAGAATCTCAATCCCCCTCGACTAATAACCTCGAAAAGTAGCTAAGTGTTCATCAAGGGAATTAAAGACTCATAAGTTTTGAAAAGCCCCGTTTTTACCATTTAAATGTATACACTTATTCCTACACATATTTTTGTATTTTTCATTTTTCTCAATTTTTTTTGTACTTTTCTTTTTAAGCAACTAACTAACTTATTTGACTTTCGTTATTTTCATAACCGTTAGGGATCATAGAACAAGATGCATTTCGATCCGAGAATGCCCCAAAAAGGATAAATTCATCGTTCTCGACTTTTCACTTATCCAAACCAAGCTTAAAACGAAATCACAGTTAAATATCAGTTAAGATGCTAACACTACTCATATTTGCAACTTGTGAACTTTTCACTCCCGACAATTATTATATCTTAGGTGTATGTGCTATTTTGAATTTCAACCTTGGATCAACGTTTTGCCAAATTCTATGCTTCACGTTCCACCCGAGAATAATGAGTTTGAAGGCGAGATCATCCCATGTAGCGACTTTCGTCTCGGCACATCCCAACCTTGCGGCTAAGTGACCAGGCTTTTGACACCCCATAGAGACTAGTATCGGGACTCACGGACCTTAGGTTTCAAAAACTCTTAGGTTTCCCGTATACAGCTTGTTTTAAAAACTTAAAATGAATTAGTCAAAGTTCAAAAGCATATTTAAATTTAACAAAAAGAGATCTATTTATTAATTCACACTTAATATTAAACATAACATTGATTGCAATTGTAACCCTCGACCTTTTAGAAGGCTGCAACATCGGTTGTGAGCCGGCAAGATGCAGCAAACTTTTATCAGTCTCGGATTTTTATTCTTACTATGGGCTTTCTTTAGAAGGTTGTAACATCGGTTGTGAGCCGGCAAGATACAGCAAACTTTTATCAGCCCACAGTTTATAATTATTATTCATCATTCTTCTATTTTTTTTCATTTCACACTTTATTTCACGATATAGAGAAGACTTCTTTTTGGAAAATTTAAGTATAAATTTGAACTAAGACTAAAATTATTGCTATCAACTACATAAAAATTGTTGATTTAAGTTTAATCTCCAAAAATAGCACGTATATTAATCCGGTTAGAAGCTTATGGGAGAAAAAGCCACAAATTACATACATGAGCTCTTAAGATTTCCAACTAATCCTTGTTTAGCATCCAACTCATACTTAACTCTATCATTTTTCGTTCTTCGTGAATTTTCGCGAACGCTTAGCCTAAACGTTAAGGAACAAGCTAGAGCTCAACACGCTCGATCAAGTCAAAATTTATTCTTATTCTACCCAGCAGGAAAGTCAAAATTGTGACAAAACACTTATTTTATTTTTGAAAAATTTTAAATTTTTTCATTTTTTTGAAATTTTGGAGGTATAAACGGGATTACGCGAAAACAACAGTTGCAGGCACAATCAAATCGATAGATCCCCCCATACTAGCATTTAATCATTGTCCTCAATGTTTTAAGAAGGGTCTCTACGTAAATCCTAAACCGTTTATTAAGTATGCTTAAAGATAAACGTTAGTCGATAAGATTAGGATATTGCATTTCCCAAATGAAGCTGAGGATTTGAAGCTCTTGTGATCGAAGGACAAAACCACAAGCACGAGAGGCTTCAAAAATCTGGGACAATCCTAGACAATCACAAAACACAAGCAAACGAGAATGGAAAGAGGCACACCTCTCACAACAAAAAACACTTATTTATTACTACATAATATAACTACGGATAAGCATGGGGTGCCTCCCACGAAGCGCTTGTTTAGGGTCACTGAGCTTGAGCCAATCCCCGAATTAATTTGTCCTTGAGGAAGGTTTGGAGATCTGGGACAACCATTTGAGGTACGTCCCCTCCAAAGTAGTGCTTAATTCGATGATCGTTCACCTTGAAGTTTGGCCTGGAGTTTTGAGATAACTCAACGGTGCCATATGGAAAGACTTGGGTAATGGTGAACGGTCTGGACCAACGGGATTTCAACATTCCCGAGAACATCTTCAATCTAGAGTTAAAGAGGAGGACTTGATCACCGACGTTGAAAATGCGGTTTTTGATCTTTGAGTCATGGATCCTCTTTGTTTTCTCTTTATAGATCAAAGAGTTCTCATAGGCATGATCACGAAGTTTATTTAGTTCATTGAGTTGAACTTTACGGTGATCACATGCGGTCTCAAGGTCAAAGTTTGCATGCTTCAAGGCCTAGTAGGCTTTGTGCTCGAGCTCGATCGGTAGATGACATGCCTTTTCGTACACGAGCTTGTATGGAGTACACCCGATGGGTGTTTTGTAAGCTATACAGAAGGCCCAAAGTGCATCATCTAGTTTATCTGACCAAGATGCATGGTTTTCACCCACGGTCCTTTCAAGAATTCGTTTCAAACCACGATTGGATACCTCAACTTGCCCTCTTGTTTATGGGTGATACGCGGTGGAGAGACGGTGAGTAACTCCATATTTAAGCATGACCTTTGCAAACTAGTCAATGTAAAAATGGGTTCCGCGATCACTTATGATAGCACGAGGGGCATAGAATCGGGCGAAGAGAGATTTAAGAAATTTGCAAATAACTCGGGCGTCGTTCGTGGGGAGCGCTTTTGCTTTGACCCATTTTGACAAGTAGTCGATCGCCACGAGTATATACTTGTTCCCTCGTGAAGACGGGAACGGCCCTATGAAATCGATGCCCCACACGTCAAAGATTTCGCAAACTTGGATGGAATTTTGAGGCATTTCATCACGCTGCAAAATTTTTCCTTAACGCTGACAAGTGTCACATCTGGTGACCAAGTCATGGGCATCTTTGTAAATCATGGGCCAATAAAATCCTGAGTCAAAAACCTTTTTGGCGGTGTAGTTGGCACTGTAATGTCCCCCGGTGGGTCCACTATGGCAAGCTGTGAGGATGTCAACAGCTTCTTGGCCAACAACACACCGCCGGATCATTTGATCCGTACATATTTTGAACAGATAGGGGTCGTCCCAAAAGTAGTGTTTAACATCCTTGAAAAACTTGTTCTTTTGTTGGGATGACATCCCTTTAACAATGAAATTCCCCGCGTGGTAATTTGCATAATCGGCAAACCACGGGGTACTTGAGTCACCACGAGAAGTCACCATATTAAGTGTCTCGAGAGGGAACTTTTCATTCACCTCCTTTGGGTCGAGCACATTTTCATAAGGATTTCCTAATCGGGAAAGACGATCAGCCGCGAGATTCTCGGCTCCTTTTGTGTCAATTACTTTGAAATCGAACTCTTGAAGGAGGAGAACCTACCGGAGCAATCTCGCCTTGGAATCTTTTTTAGCAAAGAGATATTTTAGGGCAGAGTGATTCGTATACACTATGCTTTTGTTCAAGATGAGGTAAGATCAGAATTTTTCGAAGGCATACACCACGGCTAACATTTCTTTCTCCGTCGTGGTGTAATGCGATTCTGCCTCGTTCATTGTTTTACTAGCATAGTGTATAGGCCTAAAGTGTTTTTCATGACGTTGCCCCAAGACTGCACCTATGGCAAAGTCGCTTGCATCGCACATAAGCTCAAAGGGTAGGTCCCAGTAGGGGGCAATCAAGATTGGAGCTTCAGTAAGTTTTTTATTTAACGTTTGAAAAGCTTGATAACATTCATCGGAGAAAATGAACGGAGTATTTTTCTCAAGGAGATGAGTCATCGGTCGGGAAATTTTGGAAAAATCCTTGATGAACCGTCGGTAAAAACCGGCATGACCGAGAAAACTCCAAAAACCCTTTACGGTGGTGGGATGAGGTAACTTAGCAATCACATCGACTTTGGCTTTATCAACCTCAATCCTATTTTTTGAAATCTTATGGCCAAGGACAATGCCTTCCTTAACCATAAAATGACTATTTTCCCAATTAAGACAAAGATTGGTGTCTTCGCACCTTTGAAGCATCTTGTCTACACGAGAGAGGCAATTTTCGAATGAAATCCCAAAGACCGAAAAGTCGTCCATGAAGACTTCCATCGTTTTTTCGATCATATCATGAAAGATAGCCATCATCTTTGGAACGTGCCTGGTGCATTGCATAAGCCAAAAGGCATGCGACGGTAGGCGAACGTTCCGTAAAGACACGTGAATGTTGTCTTTTCTTGATCATGAGGGTCAATGGGAATTTGAAAGTAACCCGAGAAACCATCGAGAAAACAATAGTAATCATTTCCTGCTAATCTCTCGAGCATTTGATCCATAAACGGTAGTGGAAAGTGGTCTTTACGGGTGGCTTCATTTAACTTTTGGTAGTCAATGCATACACGCCATCCCATAACCAATCGAGTTAGAATTAACTCGTTTTCTTCGTTTTCAATGACGGTGAAGCCACCTTTTTCGGTACGCAATGTACGAGGCTTACCCAAGGACTATCCGAGATCGGGTAAATTAATCTAGCGTCAAGAAGTTTTCAACCTCCTTTTTGATGACATCGTAGATCTTTGGATTCACCCGTCTTTGGTGTTGAACCGCCGATTTGTAGTCCTCTTCCATAAGAATCTTGTGAGTACAAAATTCTCGGTTAATACCCTTGATGTCGGAGAGTTTCCAAGTGATGGCTCGCTTGTGTGACTTCAAAACCTTTATGAGAGCGGCTTTTTCCTCGATACTCAAGTCTTTAGCAATTATGATGGGCAACTTGTTGTCACCTTCTAAAAATGCGTATTCGAGATGAGGAGGTAAGTCCTTGAGTTCGACTTCAGGAGATTCATCAATTGAAGATTTAGCTTCACAAACTTTAAGCTCTTTTCGAACTTCAGGAAAATAATTTACTTGAGTGGGAGGGGGTAATGATGGATCATCATTGAGAAATGATTCAAGAAGAAGAATATCCCCCTCCGATCATAGTAAGAGTCATCAACTTCCGGTGAAGTTGGATCGTCTTCAAGAGCGAGGAAAGAATCGACTTCGTTGAGAAGAAAATCACTATCCCCGAAGGGAGTGACAGTTGGAAAAGAGGTAGAAATGATCGGGTCATAATAAGGAGTGGGATTTCCACTCGCGATCACATCGGAAAAACCGAGAACTTCTTGAGAATACTCCTCACAAGCCATTTCAATGACGTCGATTTGGTTCGCCGTCATATCATCATAATTAGAGGAGTATCTCGAAGTTTGATCGAGATTGAATGTTATGGCTTCTTTTCCGACACGAAGAGTTAATTCTCCTTTGTACACATCAATTAAAGCACGTCCGGTCATTAAGAAGGATCTCCCAAGAATTAGGGGTACTCGGGGATTGGCATCAAAGTCTACGACTACAAAGTCGGCCGGGAATTTGAACTTTCCTACTTTTAGGTAGACATCTTCGGCGATCCCGATCGGTTGGGTAATCGAACGGTCCGAAAGTTCAAGAGTCATACAAGTAGGAGTGAGCTCTGGAAGAGAAAGTTTTTTCCTCACGAATAATGGCATGAGATTTATGCTAGCGCCAAGATCGGCCAAGGCTAAGCATTCATCCATTCTGGAAAAATCAAACAGAATTAGAAATTTGTCGGGGTCTCTAAGTTTTTCGGGTAACTAGTTGAGGATAACCGTCGAGCAATGCTCATTCAAAGGAGTTTTAGCCATTTCACTTAATTTTTCTTTGTTTCCACTTAAAGCTTTAAGAGTCGAGGCAAATTTTGGCATAAGAATCAAAGCATCCATGAGGCTAATTTCGAAACTCAAATCTTTAAAGATTTTGTAGAATTTCTCAATTTGGTCATTAGCTTTTTCACGGCGCCTTTCATCATTACGTCTCGAAGGATATGGAATTGACAGTTTCAAGTTAGGCATCGGAGCACTAACGGGAGTAACAACGGGCTCAGAATTTGGTACTTGAGGTTGAACTTGGACAACCGGAGGCTGGACGTCTTTGGTACTTCCGTTATTAGTAGGAGGCACCATGTCCTTTGTCACCTTGGTTTCACGTTCCACTACTTTAGGAATCGTGGATCCTTGATAAGTGATATGTGAGAATACACATATCATTTGTATACTAAAAATAGCCCTTAAAAGATGAAATTGTGCATAAAATGCTTGTATATTGCTTGTTTTGTCTTTGTGATTGTGTAGGTACGGATAATGCAAATATCACAAGAAATCGGCCAAAACCAGACAAACACGGACACGGGAACGAAAAGAGTGCAAAAGAGCAGGAGTATTTATCAATGGTCAACAAAAGTCAACCTTTGGTCAAAGCTTGGTCAAACACAAAAAGCCAAAACCCTTAAAATACCACAAAAGCCCTTAATGTTAAATCAAAATTCATAAAAAGCCCTAAACCCTAACACCGTTAGTCCCTTAACTAACGGTTGTTAACTTTTAATAATAAACCCTTTTTACCTTAAACCTTATACCCGGCCCATCCCATTTCCTTTTATAAAACAAGCCCAGGTCAACGACCCAAAACCCCGAGTCAAACCCCCATCTAACTGTCAAAAAAGGGCGCGTAATCCCTTTTACTATTCATCATCATCTTCGCGTTTAACCCAACTCAAATCAAAGGGTAAATGGAAATTGATAGCGTGGCTTAGTAATTCGAGTACCAAGGTATGATGTGGCAAAGTTAGACGTCATGAGAGGCTCTTATTGGTCGAAGCCCACAAGAAAGGACACACGGATATGAAAGAAACACACAAGGACAAGGATTTTTACACTAAATCCTAGCCAAAAGAAGCACAAAAGGTCTGACACACGGAATGCCACGTTGGCAATCCGTGTGCTCATCATTTAATCTAACGGTGATGATTAAAGATCCAATGATTGGCATTAAATGAAGGGTTAGACCAAAAAATAAAAGGAAGCGTATCCATATCCAGACTCCCCTAGAAGCATATCACTCCCAAAGCCTAATAAAACAAGGTTCCTCACTCCACAGCAAGATAAAGTAGAGGATCTTTTAGTTTTTGAGTAGCTTTTCAAATTAGACTTTTAAAAATTGTTCAATTTCTTTCAAGTAATTTTTAGCTTATTGTAACTTCAATTCACCTAGCTTATTGTAATCTCATCTTCAGTATCTTGTAATCAATTTTCAGTTAATAAAATCATCTTTGCTTTTACATAAACTGTTTTTACTATTAAGCTTTTACAAATTCAAATGTTCATGTTACTGTTTCATAAGCTTCTCACAAGCTCATCATAAGCTCTCTGAGTCTATAAGCTTAGATTGAGCTCAAATTAGTCATCTAATATACTCAAACCTTAATAATCAGCTTAATACCTTTGCTATATGGATTTTGAGCCTTGGATGATAAGCTTACAAGGGAAGAGCTTATGGGACCTTTACTAGCTTATCCTTGTGATAAGCTAGAGCTTTAGAGTAGCTCCTTGAGCATTATTGCCTTGTTTATGCAAAGGCTTTTGTAAGTCTTCTTTAAATTTCAAGTTTCTTAGCTTAATAATTGCATTTGCTTATTTTCAGCTTATTACTTGCTTATTAGTGCTTAATTCTGTCTTATTGTGCTTATTAAATATGTTTGATCATCTGTTTTCAAGTTTAGTAGCTTCGATCTTAGTTTTTCATATTTAGTCTCATAAATCATTAAAAATCCAAAAATAATTAGCATAGTTTTGATTCTGTCCTTTTGATCATGTTTGAGTGTTTTTAATTATTAATTAGTTGATAATTAAGCTGTTTAATATCTGGTTAATAAGTTTTGTTCATTGATCTTAATTTTTTAAAGCTTAAAATGGATTTGGATTTGATTAAGGGAGTGTTTGGCACATTAGTACTAACCAAGAGTTAGTACTGATTGTGGATCTTTAAGTTCCTAAGTCTCAGTTAAATAATCATTTGTAGGCTAGTAAGTTAGGATTCTAGTTAGTTTATTTAGTTTTATCATGTTTTCATAAGGTTTTCTAGCTTTATCCTTGAATCTGTGGCATATAAGCCAGTAATAGTAGAATTTTTAGCGTATTTGATTTCTAGCTGATATAAGTGCTTCATTTGTTCTTACTTTAGTGTTTTATAAGGGTTAATATCAAGTATTCTAGGTCTGCATTCATAGTTTTAAGGTTTGGGTAAAATTGGTGCAAATTGTATAAGTATATTCATTTTTTAAAAAGTCCTTTTTCAAGTTTAATTTTCATAGGGTAAAAGTAGTTTTTAGGATTAAATTTTCAGCATTCAAATAGATTTAGGGTCATAGTTCATATGTTTTAAGTTAGTTTTCAAAAAGTAGCTTATTTGATAATCAGATTTTAGCTTTTAAAATTAGCTTTTGTCTTTTCATTTTCAAAAACAAAACTGTCATATGCTAAGCATTAGGTCTGTTTTCAAAGTACTCTTTCATTAAGCAATTGTTTTTCAAAATACTTTTCAAAAGCATTTTCAAGTAGCCTTTAGGTCAAGCTTTAAGTAGGTATAAGTCTCTTTTCTTAAAGTACTTATTTATTAGCTTAAAATTTAGCTCAAAGTCTGCTTGAGAGGTTGTTTGGTTAGTAGTTTTCCAATAAGTTCATTATTTGAATTTTAAGCTTATTGCTTATTAATCTGTGCTTATTTTCTTTTCAAATCAGCTTATTAGGTTAGGTTTAGTATAAAAGTAGCCTCTTAAGTCTTTGGTTTAGCTTATTTCATGTTTTCAAGTTCTTAAGTTTTATATAAAAGCTAAAAAAGAAAGTTTAGCATTTTTCTGTCTTTTAAGTTGATTTCCAGCTTATTTAGGGAATTTTATAAAAAGTTTCTTCTATTAAAAGTTCTTATTTTCAGCTTTTCTATAAGTTTGCTTTTAAAATTTTCAAAAATAAAAAAAATAATAAAAAGCAAGGCCTGGGACTCGAACCCACGACCTTGCCTTGACACACACTCATACTTAACCAGTTTTCTACATTAGCTCATCCGTTAGTGTTTGTTTTCATACTTCTTTTATACACGTTTTTGTCCATTTAGTTTTTATATAAAGCCGTAGCTTATTTTGCCATTTTCTCAGCTTATTAGATAAGCTGGGAGCTTGTGTTTAATTTTCTTGCATTCCTTAGAGTATTGAGGACTTTTAATGATTTTTCTGGATTTTTCTCATTAATAGTTTAATCTTTATCATTTTTTTAGTTTAAATCTTTAAAAAAATCATAAAAAATAGAAAAATAATAAAAAAAATAATTTTCTTTTTTTTCTTAAATTTTCATTTATCATTTTGCATCTAGGAAAAAAAAAATTCATTTTTAGGGTAAAAATTTTGTAAAGTCATTTTTTTTAAAGAATGGGTTCTCGTCCCCGATCTCGTTTTCTTTGTTTTTAAGTTTTAACCATTTTCGTTTTATGATTTCTTTAGCATTTCCTTTTTAATAGTAAATTAGGATTAAAAATAATTTTAGAGTCAAGTTTTAGGTTTAATTTAGGATTTAATTGTTGCATTTGTTTAATTCCCATTTACGTTTTACGTAGTTTTTTTTATTTGTGCCTTTATTTGCTCACTTTTAGAATTTTAGAAATCAAAAATCATCTTTAAACCAATTCAAATCATTGTCAAATCAACAAACATGGTCTCAATTTCATAAATCTTCGAGGAATACGACCCGATAATCACTTACCGGTAAATATACGTATTATTATATATAATTGTGAGAATTTTCCTTTCCTCCTTTGTCCTCAAGGGTAGTTTGGTAATTTTCTATACTTATATCATTATACGTGTATATAATTGTTTGTTTAGTGCGATGCGCACTAGAAATTCTATTTTCAAATAATTCAAACGTCACCATTCCGAGACATCAAAATAGGAATCGTGTTCCAAACATAGTCGAACCCGAGCTTCGTACTATCGTTGCACCAATGGCGGAACGTACAATAGAAGAGCTACTCTGAGCACCCACGGAAGGGTACGGAGAAGCTATTGTTTTACCGGAAATTAATGCGGATCCCTTTGAGATAAGACGAATTTGGCTTCAATTGGTTCAAGCAAACCCATTTATGTCGTCGAGGAGTGTGAATCATCATTGCTAATATCAATAGTTCAAAAGGATTTCCTCGACTTTACGATTTAGGATGTGCTAACGATGTGATTCAAACTTATGATGTTTCCATATTCGCTCAAGGGAGCGCTTAAAACTTGGTACGAGAAAGAACAACAAATTCAAATCTTGACTTGGGAGGATCTCAGTGACCAAATTGTGAATCAATTTTTCCCCTCCTCGAAAACACTCTCATTTTAAAGTATTGAAATTTCTCGATTTACACAAAAATTTGAGGAAACTTTTAGTGAAGGTGGGAACGATTTAAGGAGTTGCTTAGAGCTTGTCCTCATCACGGATTTACGGAGTTAACTCAAGTTGATACCTTTTATAACGGTTTAAACGAGAATGAACAAGACTCTTTAAATGCCACGGCGGGTGGAAATCTTTTTAGTAAGACGACTAGAGAGGCTTTAAACATAATTGAGAATAAATCAAAAGTTCATTATTCACGAAATAGATCAAATGCTTCTAGGATGAATGCTACTTCTAGTAAAACAGATGAGAGAATTGATAAGCTTGCGGATCAACTTTCGACCTTAGTCGAGATTGTTTCTAAAAAAATTGTCACTTTTGCTCCGGTTAAGGCGGTTGAGGAAACTTGCGTTACTTGTGGTGGTGCCCATTCTTGGTATAATTGTCCGGCTACCGAAAACAATCAGGCTAGTGTTTATGCGACCACGTGTACTTACAATCAAGTTTAACCTCCAACCGTGTTAGTAATAAAATGGCACCACCGGTTTGTGCACCGGTTGCATAAAACAATAGTCAAAATAAGTCTAATCAGAATCAGTTCTAGGGAATAATTTTTAATCGGGGGGAAAATCAATTTTCATGGAAAGCAAGGTTTTTCAAAATCCAAAATATCATGATCCAAATTTTCAAAACCAACTTTTTCAAGTGCCCTAATCAATCATGTTCAACAGAGTTTTCAATAATTTTTCAATTTACAGAGGTATACGATTCAGATCCGGTGAAGGAACATGCAAAATCAAATCAACTCGTTGAAAGGAGACCTTAAGAATGATATTCAAAACACGATAAAATCTCAACAAGCCGTCATGATGAATCAACAAACTACTTTTCAAAATAATTTGCAAAACATGATTTGTAGATTGTTTCAAAACTAAACCTCAACTTCGGGTTACTCTTCGGTAATACATTCCAAATCCGAAGGTTGAGATGATGAGATGTGGAAGCAATCATACTTGATGTGGTGTTGCTTACGAGGACCCTCGTTCCTACTAATCTCTTTCTTTAAATGGTTGTGGAACGGGAATACCGAGGATACACAAGGATATAGAGCAAACATTATCCCAAGGAAGTACCGCTCAAATCCCACCTCCGGTTATCCCCATTTCTATTTCGGAACCCGATGTTCTAAATACTTTGCCTAAAACCACTCCTATTCTGGAATCCGATATTTTGAAGAATTTACCTACGCCAAATATTCCATATCCTTCATGTCGTAATGATCAAAAGTCCCGTGACAAAGCTTCGAATCAAATGGAGAAGATTTTCCAAATCATTCAAGATTTGCGCTTCGATATGAGTTTCACGGATGCTAAACATTTGATGCCAAGATTTGCTCCTACGATTAAGAGTTTGCTCATGAATAAAGAAAAGTTGCTTGAATTAGCTAAGATACCATTGAACGAGAATTGCTCGGCAATGCTTCTCAAAAAGCTTCCTGAAAAGCTTGGAGATCCCGACAAGTTTCTTATTCATGTAATTTCTAGGAATGGATTTATGTTACGCCGTGGCCGAGCTTGGTGCGTGATTAAATCTTAGCCCTTTTCTATTTGGTGAAAGCTTTCTTTAACCGAATTTACACCAACTCTAATGACTATAGAGCTAGCAGATCGATTCCATTACTCTATTCATAAAGGAGTCGCTTTGAAGACGTTTTTGTAAGGTTAGGAGTTTTCACTTTCAATACGGAGTTTTGTTGTTGTTGATTTTGAAGCCGCATCTCGAAGTACCTCTCCTATTTAGGAAGATCCTTTTTTGATGACCGTGGTCAGCTTTAATTATGTGTATGAAGGAGAGCTTAGAGCTTAGAAGATCGATCCTATTACTCCATCCTAAAGGGTCGCTGAAGACGGTTTTTGTAAAAGTTGGGAGTTTTCACTTTCCTACCGATTTTGTTGTTGTTGATTTTGAAGCCGATCCTCGAGTACCTCTCATTTTAGGAAGATCCTTTTTGAGGACCGGTCGAGCTTTAATTAATGTGTATGAAGGAGAGCTTATTTTAAGGGACGGAAATGAACAAATAATTTTTCATGTCAATGGCACGACAAGACTTCCACAAAAGCATGTAAACGAGTCAATTAAAATGGTTAATGACACATGCAAGGATAATTTTAAGAAGTTCATCGACGAACCCGCTCTAGTTTGCTTGCCTCTATTAGAAGATGACAACGATGAAAAAGAAAAGCAGAAAGTGAAGAATCTCGCAGAGCCGACGGCTAAACGCCAAACTCGTATCACACTTTGTTTGAAGAATTTTAAAGTGATTTGCAAGGAGAACATTTTTCATTCAAACAAAACACCTCATGTTTCTTTGGTTTTTGCAATCACATCCACCTTATCGTCTATTGAGCCCAAGGATTCTCTCATAATGGGGGACGAGCACCTTAGTACTTTTAGTGCTAAGGAAATTATCCCAATCCCAAGAGAATCTGAGGATACAACCAGGAGTGATAGTAAGAACGTTTTACCTTTGTGTGATGATTTCTCTTCCATCAACATTCCACGTGATGATTCCGTGACTTTCTCTAACCTTCTTTTCGAATTTGATGTCAATTTTAACTCTAGTGACATAAACCTTCTTTTTGATGAAGTGTTAGAGGACATCGAGTGCAAGGATTCTTATGATTCCAACCTTGATAATTCGACTTTCCTAGTCACACCTCATTCTGATTCTAATAAAGATGAGTGTCTCGCTCCAGGAAACGACATTGAGATTCTACTTCACCATAATCCGTCTACTCCTATGAAAAGCGTTGCTTCCATTCTTGATGGATTCATCGATGATCACCCTTTCGAAAAGAATGATGATTTATTTGATTTGGAATGTAAAACGAATGATTGGAAAAGAATTTTGTACGATGCTCCAATTGATAAAGCTGAATGTTTCGACCCAGGAGGCGACAATGATGAGATCGATGCTTTTCTAGCTATCGAAGTTCCTGCGTATATTGAGAAAGGTTATTATGACTCAAAGGGAGACGTATTATATCTTGAGAGTTTGCTTAGTGATGATAACACCCATAATCTCTCTTCCGATGTATTTTTCGATCATGAACCACAACACTCTAAGAATGAATCAGACCATGATACTTTGATAACTTTTTCTCCTAAGAGTGATCCTCTTTATCATGAGTTCGCTGGTGGAGTCATCACGATTCCTCCAAGAATTGTTAGAAAGCATGAGGATTATATCATTCGAATGTCGTTACTATGCGGAAATTTATCTTATCGGTCGCCGAAACATTTTCATACAATCATTGAATCTCTTCCCACATCTACTACCCTCGTCGAGGATAGTGACTCTAATAGGGAAGAGATCGATATATTTTCCGGACCAGATGATTCGATACCACCAGGTATTGAAAGTAATTTTGACTCGGAAGAGGATATTATTGACAACTTGCTTAATGATGATCCCATTCCTGAATATGAACGTTTAACCTTAGACATGGAACCCGATGTGCCCGTGATAAACAATGTTAATAAAGATGAATGTTTTGACCCAGGGGGAGGTGAGATTAATGTTCAAATTGATGATTCCTTCACATTTGTCACTCGGACTTTTCTTCTGTATCTCACTTACCCTGAGGTTTTTCCCTTACTTTCCTCCACTGAGAATGAGGACACCATTTTGACCCCGACATCTCCACTTAGAGTTGGTGGCACCTCATCGGGATGGAACTTTCATGTGTTTAAATGTTTATCCAAACATTAATGAAAGCCCGATTGAGATTTTCTCTTCCACACTCTCTCTAAGGACGAATGAATTCGGGGATCGAGTCAAGCTATGTGACTCGGTTACCAAAAACAAAGCACTTCGTGGGAGGCACCCCATGCTTATCCTTCTATCTTCCTTCTTATTATGATGTGAGGAGGCTTGTACTCTTCCGATTCTCGTTGTTTATACTTGTGATTGTTTGTAGGATTTATCCAAAATTTTCTGAAGACACTCGTGTTTGATGTTTTGTCCCGGTCCACTCGAGCTTCCTAGCCTTTGCTTGCCATTAGTTTGGGGAAATCTGATATCCTAAAGATTATTATCGACTAACATTTATCTTCAGGCTTGAGTTATGCATTCGCCCTTTTTGAG
>BQNB010059957.1:0-37109 GCA_026074375.1 Tanacetum coccineum | reverse complement strand
TTGAATAATCCTCCACTCTCATTCTCTCTCTCTAACTTTCTCTCACTACATCTTCATCTCTTTTCTTTCATTTTTGGTTCGATCATATGCAAGTGGAAATGATATTATGGGTCCTGACAATTAGTATCACTAGCCTCGGGTGGGTTTAGTGTTTGGTTGTGCTTATTTGAGCTTATACGGCTTATTTAAGGGCTTATAGAGATTCGGCTTATTTTCTAGATATTTATGTTTTAGCTTATTTACTAAACAAAACGTGTACTTTCTTATTTAAAAACTTTACTAGCTTAATATTAAACCTATTCGTAGCTTATTTGTTGTTTTAACAGCTTATTTTGTCATGGCTTATTTTTTAGGTTCAAAGGTTTTTAAACTCAATTCAAAACAAAAAGCACTAAACTTACGTTTCATATCGTTAACAGCTTATTTGTAAAAGTTTTAGTGGCCTAATCTTAGAAAACCTGCTTATTTCGAGCCTTTTTAAAAGCTTTTTGTGGTTGTTCATCACCGCGGTTTAACAGTAACAAGGGACAAGGACAGATTTTGTTTGATAGCTTAAAGGACAAAAAAGGTACATCCCGCGGTTTAAAGAACTATTGACCACGGTTTAACATCTTTTTTCCCGCGGTTTATAAAGAATTGGAAGCGGTTTACGGTCTTCTTCTCCGCGGTTTAACAGTTACATGTTCAACGGTTTAAAGCTTCAAATATCCCGCGGTTTAAGTCGTTTTGCTTCGCGGTTTATCACAACAGTTTAAGGAAGACAACGGTTTAAAGATTTGTCAGCAGCTTTTTGTATAAATCCCGTGGTTTAACAGTGAAGTGCAAGCGGTTTACGACTGCGGTTTAAGGTGTTCACCGCGGTTTAAGTTTAGGGTTTACCCGCAGTTTACAAGTTCTCTTATTCCACCCTCCGCGGTTTAAGGTGGGCGAAATAGGCGGTTTAAGGATTAAAAAGGGGTGCCCGCGGTTTAAGTTCATTTTGTATCGCCGTTTAAGGGTTTACCAACGAAGAAGAAAGGTTTTACCATTTGGCGGGAAAAGTTTTGGTTAAATATTGAAACCCTAATCAGATTTTACACATTCATCCCTCAAAGTTCAAAACCATTTCTCAATTCGTCCTTATTTAAAATCTTATTAACTGTTAACCCTCAAAGTCAAAGAACATTACACCGTTAGTCATCATCCTTCATTTAACAATCGTTAAGAATTTAACTTGGATTCTAATTACACAGTTAGTCCTTGTTAATGATTTAATCAACCGTTAGTCCTTCAAAGTTGAAAATCATTTAACCGTTAGTCCTTTAGCTCAACAATCGTTAACAAAGAGTCAAGTGCTTTAACAACAACAACGATTTCAACAACAACAATCCACAACAATAAACACTTTACCTACTTAAGATCCTACAAATCATTTTTCACTTCATATCACATCAATCATTCGTCATGACTACTTCAACAAACAACAGTCAAATGCACAACGACATCATGGAAGTTGATTCCAAATAACGTCCACCAATGCTTGCACCAGGGAGATATGCTCAGTGGCAATCACGTTTCTTAAGATATGTTGATACCAATCCTAACAAGAAAGAACTAAGGCAATGCATCTTTGATGGTCCTTATGTAATGACTAAAGTCACCGTTCCAGCTAAACCAACAACAACTACTGAAGAAGCAGTACCAAAACATAATGTTCTAAAACTTATAAGAACATCACTCCTGAAAAACGTGCTTACTTTGATGCTGAAGCTGAAGCAATGCATATGATATTGAGTGGAATTGAAGATGACATGTACTCCACAGATGCATGTACTAATGCTAAGGAAATGTGGATAGCCATTAAAAGATTACAACAAGGTGAATCACTCAACAAACATGATGTCAAAACTAATCTTTTCTAGGAGTTTGGTAAGTTTACTTCAAGAGATGAGGAATAAATTGAGTCATACTATTCAAGGTTCCACAAGATGATGAATGAAATGATTAGAAACAAGTTAAAGTTGCCACTATGCTAGTTAATGTTCAGTTTCTACAACAACTCCAACCAGAATGGTCAAGATTTATGATGGTTGTCAAGCAAACTTTAGATTTGGACACCATTTCTTATCACATGCTCTTTGACATTCTTAAACAGTATCAGAATGAAGTCAACGAATTTCGTGCTAAAAAGATAGCCAAGAAAACAGTATCTAAATGACCATTATCTAGCACCAAAACCACACAAAACCTATGCACCGTCATTAAAACAAACACCATCAACCAGATCTCATGCTACTACCAGGAACAAAGGAAAAAAGATTGTCAAACCAATTACACCTCCATTTGAGTCCGCATCTAAAGAAGACAGTGATGAAGAACAGGCTCAGAGGGATAAGCAGATCCAGAAAAGTTTAGCACTCATTGCAAAGCACTTCAAAAAACATCTACAAACCTACCAACAAAAACCTCATAATCTCATCAAACACTAGGAACAAGAATGTGGATACTTCTCCAAGAACCAAGAATGACAGTCAGATTGGGCAGTTTGTGAATTAGAGGGCAGTAACTGTTGCTGGGGCTAGGGAAACTATAGGGAATCAGGTAGTTCGGCGGTTTGGGATATAGTGTTTTAACTACAAGGGGTTTGGACATTTTGCTAAGGAGTGCAAAAAACCAAAACGGGTTAAGGATTATGTGTATCATAAGGAGAAGATGATGTTATGCAAGCAAGAGGAAAGAGGTGTGACATTAAGTGCAGAGCAAGGTGAATGGCTTCAAGACACTGATGAAGAGTTAGATAAACATGTATTGGAAGCACATTATATGTACATGGCAAAGATTTAGGAGGCCTTAACTGCAAATTCTGGACCTACCTTTGATGCTGAGCTATTGGAAAAGTGTTGGAAATTGTTATCTAATAACCTAATATTACACATAATATTCTACGAGCTACGCAGCGGTATTAAACTCATATAGCAACTATAATTAACATAAAAAGAAAACATACTGAGTAGCAACCAAGCTATGTGAAGAACCAGAGCTTCTTGAGAATACGCACGTGTATTAAACTTGTGCTAATACTGAAACCTCTTGTAGTTACTAAAGTAAACAACCTCCACGTGTATCCACACTACACGTTATACAATATTACCCAAATGCTAGTTCCACAAACCAACAAACAAAGAATACTAGAACTTCGTCAAAGCTCAAACTCCCTTCGTGGGTGTTTGTTTTGTTCGACCAAAGAAAAAAAAAAGAAGAGAATGGGATGAGAATTATGAGCTAATGACCCTTCCTTATATACTAGGTGAATCAAGGCATACCTAAAATACTTAGCTTACGACCAAAGCTATCATAAAACATATGAACACCCCTTTGGGCCTTATGGCCCGTTGAACCTAACACAAACACCCCTTGGTGTTGACTTTTTGACTTTTCTAATTATTATGTATAATTACTTTTAATTACACATTAATTAAAAAATTCTTATAGTTAATTATTTGTAAACGAACTAATTAACGACCGTTTAGTATTCTACCGTTGGATCATATATTAGATACATATATAATAAATATACACTTATATTATTATATACATACTAATAGAATGATATCTAAGTGTATAAGTGTGTGACCCCCTAGCCTCACGTATTCCTAGCCGTATAAATATCCGTATGACATGAGCACATCCCAACAGCTCCCACTTGCGAATGTATGTGTCATAGAATATAATTGTTAGCCTCATTTTAGTAAAGTGATGGTCATTATATTTTCCTGAGCCTTGTATAGGAAAACGTAGTTTACGGGAAGATTTAAGCTAATTGGGCATAGGTGTCGGGCTAAAGCCCATGTATTCGGCCCATATGAACCAAATGACCCAACAAGGGTCTAACTCTCTTTGTAGTATAAATACCACCCCTAGCATGTTAGAAGGGTGTTGGTTACATTTTTTCTTTCAAGTAATCCATCCATTTTCTTTCTTTTACTTTCTCTCTATAAACTTCTCTTTCTCTCTCTAG
Source organism: Tanacetum coccineum (assembly GCA_026074375.1). Lineage (NCBI taxonomy): Eukaryota > Viridiplantae > Streptophyta > Magnoliopsida > Asterales > Asteraceae > Tanacetum > Tanacetum coccineum. The sequence goes on along the minus strand of BQNB010059957.1, from coordinate 33,112 downwards.
AATTCATATTATTTTTGTGTGTTATGATGTGTGTGATATAGTCTAACATGTGGTATCAAGAGCTCAGGAGTGTTTAGTGTTTTGTGTGTGTTTAGTTTGTTCAAAAACTTGCAAAAAGGTACACCACTCTGAAAATTGTTATGATAATGATATATTCAATATGTTTACTCAAAAGGAGATGTACACTGAGTTACTCGAGCCTATTTTTGAACCACACCAAGTTCAACAGAATGACAGTAATGTTATTTCTGTTGTTTCTAGTGTGGAACAAGGTGGGGGAATAGTAAAACAACATTCTACTACCGTTGAGAAAACACGTGCTTATTTTGAATCATTATATAATAATTTAGCTACAGAGGTTGAGAAAGTGAACACGGTCAATTGCAAAATGAAAAAAACAAATGTTGATTTGACCACTCAGCTTGCTAGATATAAAAATCAAGAAAAATATGATAAATGATGAGTTGTCATTTTATACACTTTTTTAAGGTCATTTAACCCCCTAAATCATGCAAATATGCCCAAATTATGTGCTTAATCATTTGTTTTTTGTGTTTTTAGCACTTGGATGACTTTTAGAGGAAATACACATGACTTGGACTCATTTGTAGAAGAAACGGACAAGACTGCAACTTTACGCCAACTATATTGAAGAAAAGCATAAAGTGCGTGGAGACGGCGTCGCCAAATACAAGCGACGACGTCACGGATTTCTAGACGACGTCAAAATGAAGCTGACTTAAAGAAACCATAGAAGACCTATGCGGCAACACGGCATCAGGACTATAACGCGACGCCGTCGCGCCTATTTTTCTATATATACAAATCCGTTTTTAGGGTTTTAAGTGTGTAACTTTTAGGAGACAAACCCTAACTTTTATTGTCAAGTTTAGCAGCTGTGTAGGTCGTTCTTAGGGTGTCAAAACCCTCTTGTATCAGCCTTAAACACATGTTTTAATCAAGTGAAGTTCATCTATCCCTTTAATCTTTCAATATGTCTATGTGTTTTTTGATTAAATCTTGTTCTTCACATTTGTTTAACATGCTAGGCTAGATCCTTTAGTATTTACTTATGATTGCATGAAACTTAATATGTAGATCCTTTTAATGTTGCTTCTTGTTATAGATGTGCGCGTTAGGCTTTACAAAACTAGCCACAAGATAATAAATTGGCATAGACGTCTAGGGAAACGCGAGTGTGTAGAAAGGATACCATCGGTAACAGTCTTCATACTACCTTACCCCTAATATGGTTTATCCCTCTTAAGATAATTTAAATGCATGTAATGTACTCTTAGGGGCCTTGTAATAGTCTTCATACTACCTTACTTGTGCGTTGCCTTAACAGATGATTACGTAGACGACAAGTTCGTGTAATTCATTCATGACTTAGGAAATACTTACACAGATCATCACAAGTGTGACAAAGCAACAAGATTAGGAGAAACATACTAAGGAGTAATGCATGATTAAGTAAATACGTTCGTTTATCATATAGTTATCACCAAAGTAGATTAGATTTATATTTATTTTAATTAGTTAAAATAAACCAACCTCTCAAACCATTATTTTTACCTGCTTTTATAAAAATATAAAAATACAAAAAGAATCTTCTCTTAAACCCCTAGACCTTTGTTAGATTCTGTTCGAGCCTTCCCAACCTATTTCCCTAGAGAACAATAACAACCCCTGAGTCTTTCCTTACTACACTACAACGGTTAGGTACTCTGCCTAGGGGATTGTAAAACTCCTTGCGAGTTGCAAGACCCGCATCGATATACTTAAAAGGTGTTATCAAAAGTCTGTTTATCCAGAGCAATGTCTTACTAAAAAGATAAATGCACTTCACTTAAGCTTTGCTAAAACAATAACGACTTTGAATGAGGAAATTGTAAATTTTAATAACCATCTCTCAAAAGAAAAATCAACTGTTTCTTATCTTAAACAAGAGAAGACAAAGTTGAAGTCTGATTTCAAAACACGCGAAGACGAGCTTCTTGATAAACAAATTCAACTTGAGAATAATATAAAGGAATTAGATAACATTTTGGTAAAAACGGGTCAATCGATTTAAATGATGCATATGCTTTCACCTAAGCCAAACTCCTTTTACCACACTGAATATAAAATGGCTTTGGGTTATCAAAATCCTTTTTATATCAAGCAAGCTTAGCAGAAACAACAAAGTCATGATCCTCCTTCTGTGTATGATTCAGAGGAGACACTGCAACTTGCTCAAGAGAGTCGCCTATAAATGAAACAATTGAACAAAGAAATAAAACCAATTTTTTTTGTAAGATTAATCAACTTTCAAAGGCCAAGTCACGTGAAGAGTTATATTTTTCAAATACTTCCAAAATGACCTATGTTTCTAAATCGGACATTGCGTATCACATTTTGTTAGCCTTACTATTTTGTAAAGCTGGAGTCTTACACGTGAATTGGACTAGACTTGGACAATGCGTATCACACAAGGGTTATTTATGTAAACTAGGAATAGTTTACATTTGTTCTTAGTATAAATACCCCCCATGGATCTCTATGACGGGTGGTGGAAGTCATTTGTATTTTTCATTTCCAATTTAATATTACACACATTTGTTTTCTCCACCCCCTCTCTACTTTCTCTCACTAGAAACAACCATGGTTCATCTTGTTTGGTTTGACAATCCCAACCCCTTGAAAAGGTGTTTTTGTATTGTGTTAATTGCTATCAAGAGCTAACTAGGGGTGTTTTGTATTGTGTTGTGTTGTTTCGTGCTTATAGCTGATTTTTAGCTTATTTTTATGGGCTTATTTGATGAAAAAAGCCACGGTTTGTTTTTTTGGTGTTTTTTGTGATAAAAGTATCAACCTCTCTAGTGTCTTATCAGCTGTTATTGTATACCAAAAGAAGGTTGGTCTTATTGGTGGTTCACTACTCATTTTGAGCTTATTTATAAGCTGTTTTGGCACGACTTATTTTGGTTTGGCTTATTTCGAGTTTAATGATAAGTTTTTTGGGTCTCTTTATTTTCTCTAAACTTATCAAAAAGGTTTATCTAGTTTTTTATGGTTGTTAAACAACCTTTTCAAGCTTATTTTGGTCCTGGTTTGAATAAGGCAAAAAGAAAACAAGAAAAAAACACAGATCCAAAATTTTAGGAAACAAGTATAGTTTTAGCCAATTTATGTAAGCTTAACCAAAATATGTATTAAGCTTAGCCGATTTATACACACAAGCTCATTCGATTTATACTCATTTCAAAAATATGCAACTATTTTAAGACCACCGAAATATGCAGATCTGACCCACACTGAGTCAACTCGTCAACTCACTGAGTCTGTGCCGAGTCAAGATCTAAGAGAAGAATGAAGTGAAAGACTCGACTCAAACCAACTAAGTATATTAGTTAAACCACAACCAATGAAACCCACCACTACAATATCACAAATCCACATCTAATCCTAACTCGTCGTCTCATACCAACAACATTATCTAAGTTTAATCCTAAAATCCCATCACAAGTTCATCTCCTCTAATCTACAACAAGACTCAAACGACAACAAAACAACAAAAATGATCTCAGATTTTGTTTCATGTGGTACAAATGAATGTTTAGACCTTTAAAGATCAAAACCACAAAAGAAACATATCATCACTGATCTTTGAATGTAAAAGAACAAATCTTCTCATTTATTTCCAAAATAAAGCAAGATTTATAAGAATTATGTTACACTCTTCTTTTGTTTTGATTTATAAGACTCAAAAACTTTAATCAAAACCTACACAAGAACTCTTATGAGATCTTGAAGCCGTACTCGTCAAAGACAAAGAGTCTGTTTGTTTATCTTGGGGCGTCTTTGCTCTTGTCGTGAGGTTTTTAATCAAGAAATGAAGGATTGATTCATGTGTTCTTGATTTCATTGGTGTTATATGAAGATGAAGGCAATGTCAGTTTTTTGAGAGATGGGGGCGGCTGTGAGTGCTTAGGTTTAGATATCCCTAATTATGTAGGATAGTAATATGTATCTGGTTGGTGCATAAGGTTAATTGATTTTGGGTTTGGGCTGGACACGCATAGGATTTGGTATTTCCAAATAAATAGGCCGAATGTATTCTTGGATGGGATAGTCGGCTACAGGGTGTAAGACATGTTGGGCTGGGTTTGATAGTTGGTGATGGGCTGAGTTGTGATACATTGGGCTGAAAATTGTTATTGGATTTTTTTCGATTAAAGTATTGAGTCGGGTAGTAAAACAATATCATGACAGGTAAAGTATACTAGACCGGGTTTTATTACTTAGACGGCTGTTATTATGGTATTTTTTTGAGCCGTGTATCCGTTAACTATCATAACACATCAAAAATCATGAACAACAACACAACAAACATAATACATTACACTAAAACGATCCTTATAAAAATTCACCTTCACTCTTAAAAGCTAGTATTGGATTTTAATGACTATGGAGTTTTTATATGATGTTACTTATTTGGGATTGAAGTAGGCTTTCACAGGGAGTGTACTTATCTCATCTTCGATTCTTTCTTTCTCCACAAAGAAGATGACTTGTTCGGGCAGTTTGTGATGAAGACTTGGATATCTAGTTTCTTTTGTTATTCTTTCTTCCTATACCCACAAAGTAGCTATCACTTTAAGGAGTTACATTGTAGTACTCAGTGTCTCACGTAGTTGAGGAGAATTCAAGTGGTGTTATATTTTTTTGGGTGAGTATATGGTACTTAGAGATTTGCCTCTGCATCATTCTTCATCACACGGATAATACAAGATTAAGGCACAAGTCTAGGATTTTGCTTCAGTCTCGGGTTTGTTTCATCGGGTTGTCTCCATCAGTGGTCATCAATATTAGCCGACTGAATAGATAAGGAGATTTGGATTAGGTTGATTAGGAGAGAATTGTTAAGAGAGTACGATTCGACATCTTCTCACGAAGTATTGCTTATGCAATCATGGGTATATAAAGCTAAGTAAGCAGTTCCAGTTGATATATGATGTACACATGTGTAGGATGATTCCTCAGTTAGTCATCATCCTGGAGGGAGAAATGTGTACATTCGGTACTTAGTTGATTTTGATGTTACCATTTTGACTACATAGCGGGATAAATTGCTTTCACTTTGGATTTAGTTGACTTTGGTGAAACAATTTAAATAGGTACATCCGGGACTTAGTTGACTTTGGTGTTACTATTTTGACTACATAGAGGGATAAATTGCTTACACTCGGGACTTAGTTGACTTTGGTGTAGCAATTTATATCAGCACTTTCCTAGAGGGAGAAAAGTGCATTTCTGGGTCTTAATTGATTTTGGTGCTACAGTTTCAACTTCGTTAAAAGGAATAAAGTGTGGACTTCGGGTATTAAGCTGAATTCAGCAAGACTGGAATGCTTCCAAAGTGAGACAATGTTGATGATATCATCCTTCCTATAGAGTATCCTAAATAAGAAAGGACTCAGGGGTGTCTGTTTGGGAGGGAGCTGAAGATTATAGTGTGTTCGTCTGCAAGCTGAAGAAATAAAGCTAGAGTATTCAAGAAGATCAAGGTCATTGAAGACGATCTTAAGGAATACTAGACTTCATTCTTATCATTTTACTTTATTTTTGCTTGTATAAAACATTGTAACCAATTCACGTGTGACACCATCTTGGAGGGAGATTGTTAGCCTTACTATTTTGTAAAGCCGGAGTCTTACACGTGAATTGGACTAGACTTGGACACCGCGTATCACGCAGAGGTTATTTATGTAAACTAGGAATAGTTTGCTTTTGTTCTTAGTATAAATACCCCTCATGGCTCTCCATGATGGGCGGTGGAAGTCATTTGTATTTTTCATTTCCAATCTAATATTACACACATTTGTTTTCTCCACCCCCTCTCTACTTTATCTCACTAGAAACAACCATGGCTCATCTTGTTTGGTTTGATCAATCTCGGCCCCCTAAAAAGGTGTTTTTGTATCGTATCAATAACATACTAACATTGATGAATAGTCTAGCAACATCATTAATTCTCCCTAAATACATGAGTATGGTTTCAATAAACATCTCAACCTTTAATAGTTCAAGTTAGTCCTATCCTTTTGTTTCAGATTCAATGTTAAATATAGATATGGATCAAAAGTCATTCCATATTTTAACGATTTTGTTCCTCGTTTTTGTATTGGTCAAGATTACCAAATATAACATGAATCATCTTAACTACACTTTGGGCATGGCCATGCAAACATCTAATCAACCCAACGAGGGGCTAGTAAGCATCTAACTCCCAAACATGTGGAGGAACAAATTCTATTTTGACTAAAAGTGTATGTCATGTACTTCAAAACATTTCTGAAAATAGCCTTATAACTACCTTATTCAGCATATCAGTTGACTAGAATCAAGAAATGCCATCCACACACGCAATACCTGCTTGCATCTCAAGTCTGAGGATAAACAAACTTTCACATGTGTACAACTCACTTAACGACGCCGATCCATAAAGTGGTTAACACGAGATAGGGTATCTAATATTCAACCTCATTGAATAACATGTAAAGTTGATAGAATCATCTTTACATATTCAACAGAATATAACTAAACACTCACATTGTCTTATCTCAACAATATTTCCATATTGTTAATTGACAATAGACATAGTTTAGAATAAATAAATTTATTCAAGGATTTTAAACATGCAAATATAGAACACATTAGTATAAATGGAAATGATCATACCACGTATGTCAATTCATTATTTAATACAACTGTTTACAGTTCCATTATCCAAATACCAAATAAGATTAATGCATGATGATCGTAGTTGAATACCAATGTCTTATTCACAACAATCGCAATTGGTGATAAGGCATAGTTTCCATGAACAAATCAACTAGGTTATGATTTTATAGAACTTTGAGAATACTTATTTCAAAAATTCACGAATCATGAAGTTCTTTGAATAATATGATGACTGTTATTTTGTAAGTGTGTACTCATTTATAAGTATTACTTATATGAGTCTAGTCACATTACATTCTATAAGATGCATGACATATGCAAAACATCCTAATAGAGACAGTCATCTTAACCGTTTTCCAAATTGTAAGGAATTCTTATTCTTTTGATGTAGTATTATGCAACTATGCTTTTAAACCAAGCACGTGTAGTTAGCATTGTTATCATACATGATGAAAACTTGCAAAAAATATAATTGAGTATCATCTCAATAAAAATAAGCACTAGTGTATACAAACAACACTATGCTAAAATTCCGTAAACTCTAAACATTTCTTTGATAATGTTTGGATATCACTCAAACCCAAGGTTAGTTGATTATAATGATTTTACTATGATTATCACAATGTATATCCATAGTCTGATCATTTAGGAATGAATTCCTAATCTAAATATTAATTAGAATATTTATTCTAATATCTTTCAATTAGATTCCAATATTTTCAAATCATCTTACACTCATGCAAATGATACAACTAATCTCGTATACAATATGATGTACATAATGAATCCTTTAGTGGGACTTAAGTCCTTCATTCATGTGTTCAATCTCATCAAGGGAAATAGATCGTTCGAGCTTCACTCAATGATAATTCATATTGTATTTAGACTTAATTCACCATATATGTTTAATGTATCAAATATATTATACCAAGGCTGCATGTTTTATTTCATAAAATTCTTACAAGAAACTCTATTTCAATCTAAGAGATAAAATCTTACTTAGATGAAAAATTATTTCTAATATGCTCAATAACCCTCATTGGGAGAATTACATGTTTATCCTTCTTAAAACTCAATATTACATAAATATCCTTTTTACTTTTGTAATTACACCAACGTCCTTTCCAAACTTTTGTAATTACATCAATATCCTTCTTACACTTTTAAAAAGGATATATATGTCCAAAATGCAATTAAATCATAATTATATTGATTTTAATTATGAAACTATTATTTATCTCTTATATTGATCATGATCATATTATTTTATATATATACTTTTTGGCCTCGAGTGACGAAGAATATGATGTTGTAATTACAAAAGTTTAGATATAAAAAATGAAATAACGTATTGTTCATATGTATTTATTTGTTCATGTCTTTTTAACTGGAGTGATGAGGAGAAAATGTTTTGATTTTAATATATATATAATTTGAGAATTTAAAAGTTTTGAGTGGGATTATAAATGATAATATTATAGTGTGTACAAGGTTATTATGTAATTGCAAAGTTTAGAAGGTTATGTGTATACTAAAAAGTTTATGAAGGATAATGACGTAATTACAAAACTAAGAAGGATATTCATGTAATATTAAGTTTTCGTTAGGATATAGATGTAATTGCCCCTATTCAAGGGTAGAAGAATAAAACAAAATACTCCCACTAGCTTCCAGATGTACTCATGAGCTATCTTATTTGTAATCAAAAAACAAATCCAATAAGTGATTGATTTTACAATTAAACTTAAGATTATGCTCTTTAGATGCGTACTTTTAATCCACACTTGGATCTTTGCATATATTTGTATACTTGCAAAGATAACATTGGATTCATAAAAACCTCATTAGAATACATATCGTTCTCACAAGGTAATCATTTAATAAATAGTTCTTGAAATCCAATTTTACATATTTATTTCCAAGAAAATAAGTATGACAATCAAATCATCTTTATATATTTAAAGTTCGTGAATGAAGAAGTTTTAATCATAGTCAATTTATTGAGTGTGAGTAAACACTTATGTTAGCCTCAAAATATTGAGTCGAACGTGGAAGCTTCGGTCTTTATTTAGTAAACGTTGTAATAGGCTAGATACATGTATCAGGCTCGTCTGTCAATCTAATATTGTATATGTTGCGGGCTTAAGCCTATGTTATCCCGTGCCCGGCCCATGATCAAAGCACCATTCGGCCCAACAAAGGCCTACTATGGCTGACCCTTTGGTTAGTATAAATACACCTTCTCTATGTATGGAGAAGGTTGGTTGTTTCATTTGTATCTTTCACACATTTATTGCAATCTACCTCCTCTCTTTCTTTCTTATTTTCTCTCTCTAACTTCTCTTTAAAACTCTTCTTATTTTCTTATCTATTTTCTTGTGATTATTGTGGAAGTGAAGTGCTTTATTGGTTCCTACAACTTATGTCACTTGACGTGCAATAAATATTGTCCCTTTGAGTCTTCTTTCAAAGGAAACTCATTTAAACCTCATCGTCTAATCGATAGGTTAAAGATTAATTAAATTCTAAGAATATAATTATCTCCTTTTGGACAACATCTTTTCATTCATAGTGTTTGAGTCATCCATTAGATCTAAGATATAATAATGCATCTCCTATAGTTAGTAGGTTTACTATGATCCTCTAACTCATGATCCCCACCATTGATATAAAAAATATCATGAGGAATCCTTACGGATCTATGAATATGAGTAATATCATTCTAAGGTTCAAGATTTTCATGTTTTGGCTTGGTATGACATTCACTAGTATGTTCAGAAGGTTTATGTATCTTCTTCTTGAAGTAATTCAAGACCTACAATACTCCCACTCACTTTTAGCAAAGTGAGCATGCCACTACTTCTTGTAAATTTGAGATTATTCTCTAATAACTCGGCATAACGAGCAACCAAAACTTTTCTCTCGTGTGGGTTGTAGAAGTGACATCCCATCATTTCCTTTGGGTATCCAACAAAATACACTTAACAGTTCTAGGCATTTGTTAATAATAATCTCCAAGAGATTTTAACAAATTTATAACTTCAATCAAGACACATTTTTTTACTAGAATAATGTCTTAATTAACCTTCTAGGTTTGAGTTTTATTGGGTATATCCATGACATACTCAATTATCTAACCTTGATCTCTTTTAGGAGTTAAATAAGTTAAGATCGTCATGAATCAAAACAATATCAATATATAGTTTGATTACCCTTGTTGGACATACTATAAAATTGTGGTATTCCAATAAGATTGAAATAGTGAGGCAATGTCACAATTTATTAAATGAACTTATACTGATATGGCTTTTCCTATTTACCAACTTAAGTTAAAACGTAATGGTATCAATAGTATTATTAAGCCAATTGTATGCTTTATATAAGTCTTTGATCAAGTCAACGACTTAATGTGTATATACTAACAAGTAGACATAAACATTTAATACTTTACTATTCGTTAAGTCTTTAACCAAGTCAATGACTTCATGTACATGTCTTAACAAGAAGACATAACAGGTTAACTTTTTAATTTACGTTATAAGTCTTTTCATAAGTAAAAGACTTAATGTATGTAACATTTCACATTTTAGGTCATTTACGACTTCAATTATTCTATTATTTATTTTTAGGCTTTTACGCGTTCACTTTTAATTTTTACTGTTAAGCTAAATCGCGTAAACTAAAAATGAGCATTTAACTTAAACAGGCATCCAACAACTAAATGTTTACGTCAAGTAAGTGTTATAAAGTTATTAGGATGATAATTTATAACTTTACGCTTTTTATTTTTATTGGTTACGTAAAACGTTTACGTAACGCGATAAAACTACACTTTTGCATGCATGGCAAACCATAAACCCACCTACACTTCAACAAATACCCACTAATACCCAAAAACTTCAAAAACATTTGTTAAATTCACCCCCTAACCAAATTACACAATACAAACACATGTATACACTTCCAAATTAAATCAAAACCCTCCACTAACACTATTAAACAATCATAGTTATTATCCAAGGGATCAAACCACCACTTTTACCCAATTTGTGTCCCCCTTGTTCTATAACTCACGGCTAGACCACAAGTAAAAGAGGAGACCAAGTTCAAGCATGCAAGTAAGGTCATATCACTCTCTTACAAGACAAGAGACATGTCCCTATTCTTACAAGCCCTAAGTGAGTTTTTAAACCATTTTTCTTGTCCTCTTGGTCTCCTTAACCGGCCACCAACAAGAAACAACACCAAAACCATTTGATTGTTTTACTTAGATGGTATTCTTGCATGTTTAACTATAAATAGGTCCCATAAAGCAACTAGTATGCACACACTTATCATTTCAAGCAAACAAAGCATAAAAACCCTCTCTTGAGCCCTTATAGCCCACGGCTCACACCCAACTCACACATACAATCCATAGTTTTGATTTCTAAGCTAGTACAAGTGTTTAAGGGTCATTGTTAATCATATACAAGGTGTCTTGGAAGCTTGGTTTGGTTTATATAAGGGTTAAGCAAGGAAGGTGTGAAATTAGGGTTTCTTAAAGAAATTAGGGTTTTCTACTTCCATTTTCGAATTAGGGTTTGTTTGGTGGGGTTTAGTATTGTTCATCAATCATCCTACACTCATCTAAGGTTTACCTAAAGCTCTAATCTTTTCAATATGTTAATTTTATGTTTTATATAATTGTGTATAGTTAAATCATCACCTAGGTTATTTTATGAAGTTATAAAATAAAAACATGTATATGTATACACGAATTACTTTTGTTTTGTGGACAAGATAATGTTTAAAATATGTTAATGTTTTTAAAACAAGGATTTACAAGCAATGGAGTATTTATATAATTATTTGTCAAGTATTGATTATTTATTTAATTATAAAGTTTAGATAAGTAAATAAATATGTTGGACAATTTTCTTGGACAATATGGACCTATTATGGATGTTAAATTATATACCATGGATATTAATTTATAAATTAGAAGACTTGTGATAATTTTATAAAGTTAAAAGTGTATAAAATAAGTTAATTATTCTTTTATATGCTACAGTTCATTCAAACTAATTGACACTTTATTTTATTATATAATTTATTTTTATGTTTTATAAAAGTAATACATCTCATGAAATCGAAGCATGTAAGAGAAAATAAAATCCGAAAATAACGAAGGAGTTATGATTTTTACGAGGTTATGCGTATAAAAGTGTTTTTATAAAACTAAGTTTATAAAAACTATATAAATTCGAATCTGATATATTTCTTTGATATTTTTTTGTAAAATTAGATGTTGTAAGGATTCAAAAAAAGTAAGAAACTTGAAAAACCAATGGATAATGAACTTGTTATGACTTTTTCATGTTTATGTAATAAAATAAACAAAAGTAACTTTATAAAAGTAATTTTATAAAAACTAAATTTTTTACAGAAACATACAGTAGACATGGACTATGTTAGATGATAGAAAAATTTAATTAAGAGAAGCCATGCAATAAAGAACACTAAAAACAGGTTAAAACGAATAAGTAAAGAAACAGTTTTTAAGTTATAACGATTAGTTAAAAAAAAGTAGTTTTTATAAATATTTAAAAAATATTATAAAGTAACCTGTCATAACCCCGTGATAATAATATTAACAAATATGATATTGACTAGAACATTCAAAAACGAAGGCACGGATATATTATAACATATTTTAAAACGAGAGAGATATGACTTTTTTACTAAAGTGATTATTTAATAACGTTTTTTAATATTAATATTTCTCAAAAAATTAAAGCATATATATAATCCAGTTAAAGAAATAAACATCAAGTATTTTTGACATATAACAAACTGTTGGTACAAGTATAAAGTCATTTATTCAATTTCAAAATGCTGGACGTTTATTTTAACAAGTACAAAATTAAATTGTTATAATTGTATAAATTATAACAAACACACTTTTTAGGCGGTGATGTAACTTAGTAATAGAATTATATGTGGTATTAAGATATTCAAAAGTACAGGTCCTTATAACGACCTATATTTAATTAGGTTGAACTTAGATTTCGCTTGGTCGATTCATTCACTTATTTATTACATTCACATTCCTTACGCTGAGGTGATTATATAAAATATCCCCATATTTTACTATATCAATTATTACAACTTTTGGGGTGAGAAACATGCATTGTTTTACGATTGGACACAAGTACACATTTTTACATGATTACATGTTTGCCTAAGCAGCGATAACCCTCAAAGCCCAATATCATGAACTGTCAATTACTTTGTGTGAGCGCGAATGTTATAAATAGATCTATTTAGGATTGACATCCCCGTTCGGGTGAGTAGCGCTCACTGTGCCGGTTTACCGGACAACGGACGTATACCATGTCGGATTTAGGATGTTGCGGGTTAGAACATCATCACAGGCAATGTTGACAATTTATATTGCATTTCATACATGTCAAGCTTCAGTGTCATGAGCTTGGGGAAACGTAATTACATTTTATGATGTTTGCATCTGTTGCATTATCACGGGGAAAATCTTGCGGTCCTACATTACATATTTCATAAACCTATGAATTCACCAACTTTATGTTGACGTTTTAAAGCATGTTTTCTCAGGTCAATGAGGCACGAGGTGCTAAGGATACATTGGGGAGTCATGCATTAAAGATTTGGAGTCATTACATCTTGGGATATTTGTTATGATCTAAAATCTTGTTATTTCAATTTTAAACAATTTAAGCCGTTGTGCTTTGTATTAAACAATTTCAACAAATCTAATGTATCGTATTTCAAACGACTCTTTTAGAGGTCGTTCTCATATCTTGTGCTATTGATCTATGATGTAACGCTCCCGGATACACATTATTCCAATGCGACCCAATTTGGGGGTGTTACAATGTACATGTCTTAACAAGAAGACATAACAATTGTTAAACTAAACTAAAAATGAGTGCCGACACATGGCCTCAATAGTGATTTCAAGTTAATTTCAAACTTCATGTTTATGATTTCTAAGAAAACATAATCATGTAGCTTATCTTTTTATCTTGACATATTTTCTTGATAGGGCTACATACATTAAATATGTATGAGTTCTAGTAGAGTAATAGTTTTCTTACTTTGCAGTCAAGAAAAACCATTAGTCATATTGTTCTAAGTTGTTCCTTGCACACAATTAAGATTTCTCCCACTCGTGCAAGGTACAACTTCTTTGCATGAAACAACACCACACTAGTTAGTTTGTTTGTATCGACAATATGGCAGTGTCACAGATAAAATATGAATCAAGTCAAGCTCAAAACATATTAACACAACTAGTGTATATATATAGAACTCCATCCATTAATAAGGAATCATGCATAACTATCCTGTAGATAACATAAAATGGAAGCGACATCTCAAAGGCAACAAGTTATCATAAGATAATACACGACAATTCTTTACTAAATGAAGATGTTTCACACTTGGAAACTTAATTTATTATTTCAAGCCAAGCCAGAAATAAAGTAAGATGCCTATGAGGTAAACAACTCATAACTCCCACTGAATTTGACAACAATGCAGGTTTGTCATTTTTGTTTATAAAATGTATTGCTCCCATTAGATCTGACAACATTATGAGTGTTCCTTCACTAGTGAAAGTAATTTGCAATTTATCTTTCCATTGGTTGAATATCTACATATCATTGCTAATGGAGTCACATGGACTAGTAAGCAAGTACTTCGATACCCATGGAAGTGCGTTCAAGTTCTAGCATCTAAGCTATTTATTAACTTGAAAAATTGGCATGCAATTCCTCCTTTATCCGCTCACTTTACCACAAGGGTGTGTAGCGCCTCATGCCGGGTTAAGGAAACAACTATAGGCACGAGTTCTCTAGTTATCGACTTTTCCAGTTTTGCGGTGATATTTCCGTCTTAACTTTTTCGTAAGTAAGAAGTATAGGAAATAGTCTTATTTTTCCAAGGAAAATAGACACGGTTTATCTTTCACATGTAAAGAGCAAACATTTGTTTACGGTATATGTTGTATTAATGCACTAAAAGAATTTGCAAAAGTTCAATTTTTATTATTTTCGATAATATAATCTCTTAAAAAATTAACTACCCATGTTTATAGAAATAAACAATTAATTTTAACAAGAGTCTAAGATCTAACTTTTCGTTCTACCATTAATGCAGTTGATCTACTAAAAATGGTAAACTCAAAAGGTAATCAGCGGGTGATAATTGCCTACATGTGCAACCCTTATTTTTATGGGGCTCAAGGCATCATAATCCGGAATTATAATATCAAGATCAAGGCAATATTATCCATAATAACATTGTCAAGTTGGTATGTTTCCCCCCATCGTATGCCTCGGGTCGAAGGTCTGACAAACCATACTTGATATAAGTCGTCCAATACAAAATCAATAATTTTATAGTCTCAGGTCTGACCATACGATTATTATATTACCGTGTTTTTCAATTCACCTAAGATTGTCTTAGAGTAAAAAACAAACTCAAGTGATCTCATACTTGGATGGCAAATGACTTAATTTTTAGGGTATTGAAATTTGATAAAACTAAATGTACCAAAATTATCTATAATGATGCATGCATACATCCTTATAACACTAACATATTTAAAACGTTTCCATTTTATTTTAAATTTCTATGTATTAAAAACATCTCTTATATTTTATAATCCACATGTAATTTATATAATTAAGGTTATCATATTTAGTTTACAATATTTTCAAGTATAAGTAATTAAATTACTACATATAAGGTTAAATACCCATGGGAAATAATCAAATCCTAGTAATGATTACGACATACTTTTAATATTGTTAAAATGTTGTTGTAAAAATGTTTATTCTTACGTTCTTCCGTCGCGGGATCCCTTTCGGGAACCACTAAACCCATGCGTTATAGAACGTTGCAAGAAATAACAGGTTTACATATATATCGGAACACGATCTAACAAAGTGTACATATCAATATATATATATATATATATAGAGTGAGGATCAAATGAGAATAATAACTAAAATGAGAAGGATAAGAAGTAACCACAACCATACATTTCAGATGCACCTACAAAAGTGGATGCATCTCCCTTTAAATTCTCCCCTTTTATTTTAAATGTGTGGTCAGAATTACTTCTCACCATTATCATTTTAAGTATTCTTCTCATTGGATCCCTTCCCTATATATATATATATATATATATATATATATATATATATAATAAGCATCATGATCGAGTTCCAAAAATCATTTTTGTATATATATAAAAAATGCCACATTTATAAATAAGCAAAACGAATTCGAACAATTAATCATACTAAAATATGTAGACATTTAATGCACATAAAACACAACCAATATACGCAATCAAACAACAAAATAAGATCCCCAACATGTAGTCGGAATCATCCTGAAACATGTGGTACACGTGCATCGATTACTCGATTGTAAAGGTCACTATACTTGATGTAAACAAGAAAACTACAAAAGCCGATTGAGCAGAATTTCCAACTTCGGACCACGATCAGGCAAGGAAAAAGTCTTCCCCTCTTTTTGCACTAAACATGGAAGTTTTAGCTACTAGAGTTGTGAACTGTACTTAAAAACCATCAATCACTTATGCAAATTCAAGACGTATCAAGGTTTTAAGCATCAAATAAGCATACCATATTAACAAGAATGCATAATAGTCATATTAAGCTTATTAACCACAAATTATATGCATGTATAATCATGGTTTATATATTTAAACAAGTAAATAAACATAAATAAGCAAAATCGCGCAAATTATAAACCAAGTTACATAATAAGTGTGTCGGATCTTGTAAAAACCCTAAACATATTTATATTTCCAGATTTTATGTGAGTCTTAGGAGTATTTATTTTACTAAATAAAATACTAAAATATATCACACATAAAAGGCAAGAAAATAATAATAAAATATGCGTTTTTAAGCGTTTTTACCGTTTTTTATGTAATTATAAAGCTATATGAACGGCTCGTGATGCCATTGTTGGAAATCGTTATCTAATAACCTAATATTACGCATAATATTCTCCGAGCTACGTAGCGGAATTTAACTCATATATCACCTATAATTAACATAAAAACATAAAAAAATACCGAATAGCAACCAAGCTATGTGAAGAACCAAAAATTCTTGAGAATACACACGTGTAGTAAACCCATGCTAATACCAAAACCTCTTTTATTTGATAAAGTAAACAACCTCCACGTGTATTCACACTACACGTTATACAATATCACCCGAATGCTAGTTCCACGAACCAACGAACAAAGAATACTAGAACTTCATCAAAGCTCAAACTCCCTTTGTGGGTGTTTGTTTTGTTCGACCAAAGAAAGAGAGAAGAAGATAATGGAATGAGAATTATGAGCTAATGACCCCTCCTTATATACTAGATGAATTAGGGCATACCTAAAATACTTAGCTTAGGGCCAAAGCTATCATAGAACCCATGAACACCCCTTTGGGCCTTATGGCCGGTCGAACCCAACACAAGCACCCTTTGGTGTTGACTTATTGACTTTTTTTAATTATTATGTATAATTACTTTTAATTACACATTAATTAAAAATCCTTACAGTTAATTATTTGTAAACGAACTAATTAACGACTGTTTAGTATTCTACCGTTAGATCATATATTAAATACATATATAATAAATATACACTTATATTATTATATACATTCTAATAGAATGATATCTAAGTGTATAAGTGTGTGACCCCCGTAGGCTCACATATTCCTAGCCGTATAAATATCCGTATGACATGAGCACATCCCAACAAAAAGGTACAAATAGATGATGAATACAATGTGTTTGCCAATGAACATGAGCATACTGAGCAACCTGAAAACACGAATGACATAACTTTGATAGAAAAGGTTAATAGCAATACCACACCTGATTCATCATATATGTGTAATAATGAATTCTAAGATGACTAATACGCTAATGATAATGAAGATGAGTGTGTCATTCTTGCTAACTTAATTGCTAATTTAAAACTTGATACTGATGAAAACAAAAAGATTCAAAATCAATTAAAGAAAGCAAACGCAACACTCACTTATGAACTGAATGAATGCAAATTTACTCTTGAGGAGTCAAATGACATTCAAGATAAGTACAGAAGTGCACTTCATGATCAAGATATTAAGCTTGAGAAGTACAAAAAGAATAAAAATTTAATCTTGAAAAAGAAGAGGTCAAACGTAAATACAAAGAAACTCTTGGTCTATTTGCTCAGCAAAAACATGATTCAAATGAAGCTTTAAAAACGCAAGCTTTTAAAACTTTTCAACTTAAAGAGAAAAATGCTGAGTTAGTACACCAGAGTTCTTTAGAACATATAAGATATGACCTTCTTCAGAAAGAAAAAGAACAATTGAAAAAGGATTTCAAAATAAGTCAAGGGAAAGACATTGAAAAAATAATTTCTTTGGAAAACCCAGTAAAGTTTTTAAACGACATTGTTTAGAAAACCAATCAATATGTTCAAATCATTCATGTGCTAACTCTTAATCCGAGTTTGTCTTATAACGGTAGACCAAGTTTTGTAAATCCGAAGTACATCAAGAAAGCTCAATCTGAAAAACCATGTTTGTATAAGATGCCATATGACAAAGATGATATTGCAAACATATTTGCTCCAAATTATGAAGAGACACTCATTCTTGAGGAACAAAGTAGATCAAAACTGGATAAGGAGTTGATTAAAAAGTATGACTATACATATCAAAATAGTCTGTACGAATTTTTTACTCCTCAAACACAGAAATCTCTTGATCAGTTGTATTTTGCCAATGAAACTCGAAAGAAAATGTAGAGAAAATCTTTTGTAAAATACATGCCGAATATTGTTACAAACATAGGTTTTCTACCTACTCTAGCTTCATTAAGCAAGAGTAGGCACGCATTTAATGTTGTTCAACATAACATCACAAATTTTAAAACAATTGTTGATTTGGATTAGGAAAAACAAATGGACAATAGATGGAAACAACCAATTACTCAAGAGATAACTGTGCTTGTGCAAAATCTTTTAATTCCTCTCACGATGAAGACAAAATAAAATGCCAATGAATTTGAAAGAGATCTTAAACAAGAAATGTTTTATCACTTGAAAAGGAGGTTGACGAACTTGAATCTGAAAAGGCTGAATTATCATAAAAATCTGATCTACTCCTTCAAGAATGTCTCTCAAAAGACATCATGTATGTTATTCTTTGCTTTTTTGATGATATTGATGAACAAACAAAAATGCAATGTTTGTATTTAGAAAAAATTGAAGAATGTAAGAATCTTGAACTTGAGCTTTCAAAGTGTAAATCACAACAAACAGACAAACGTTTTGCAATTCTAGAATAACACTGTATTGAACTTGAACTTGCTTTACAACATCAAAAGGAAAAGAATGTTTGTGAAAACTCTTGGGTAAAGCATTTTTTGATATCAAGGGATACTGAAAAAGCTTTGAAAGATAAAATTGATTCCCTGATTGCTGAACTCAATCGTAAAACAGTTGAATAACATGACTTGAGAGCTTAATTACAAGATAAAATAATTACAAATGCTAAAATGTGTAATCTGCTGAATAAACTAAAAGGAAAATATGTGGATACTAAGTTTGAAAAACCATTAGTTGTTCGACAACCGAATGCTTTTAGATTTAAAAAACAATCAGTCATGGGCAAACCTTTTATGTTTTCAAATTCTCTAGAACGACAATTTTTTCCAAAATCACGAGATTTTCTCATGACTAATGTGAAAAAGGATTTATCAAAACCAGTCACTCCACAGATTTTGCCTCAGAATGAAAAACAAGTTGAACAAAACATGAATGTGATTAAACCAGGAATGTATTGAATAGACACTAGGCCTACACAAACTAGAACACCTTAGTTGCCTTAGACTTTTAAGAATTCTAATCCTCGCATATCTACTTCTATAGGAGTAATTCATAACACTAGTGTTAGCATGCCATAACTTAGGAACACTCAAATGAAAGATAAGGTCGTACAAAACAATAGTCAAGTGAAGATTAAACAGAATAAAGTAGAAGACCATCATAGGATTTCCAGTTTTTCAAATAAAACAAAGTATGTAACTGCGTATAATGATAGTTTAAAGTCTAGAACTTCGAATGTTAAAGTTGTTTGTGTAACATGTGGCAAATGTGTGTTTAATTCAAATCATAATGCTTGTGTTTCTAAGTTTATCAATGACGTGAATGCTAGAACTAAGAAGCCTAAAGTAGTGCCTATTAGTGCTAGAAAACCCACAAGAGACAAATGAAACCAATTCTGTATTCTACAACCATCAAATGAAAATAGTTGCTTTATAATTCACTATCTAGAAATCCAGGAGTTACTTTAGGATGCTATATGAGAACACTAGTAAAACATAGACTTGGTGGATTGAGAAACAATGTCCATCAGGATATAAATGGTTGCCAAAGACCAAAAAGATATGCGTGCCTAAAATTAGGACAAAAAATGTGACAACGAGTATTAGTCCCACTATAGATACTGCATCTAGGATAACTAATATCTCGAAACTCAAAAATGATTTAGGATCCAATTTGTTAAATGCTTCATCGTCTACTAATTCTTATGCAGATCGTACAAATCATCCTATACATCGTCGACTCTAGATGCACAAACCACATGACAGGAAACCTCAAGTTGCTGTGTAATTTTGTTAAAAAATATCTAGGTACGATGCGGTTTGGAAATGATCAATTTGCACCGATTCTTGGATATGAGGATTTGGTTCAAGGAAATGTCATGATCAAGAGGGTTTATTACGTCGAATGCCTCAATCACAATCTATTCTCAGTTGGTCAATTCTATGATGCGGATTTAGAGGTTGCATTTTGGAAATCTACTTGCTTTGTTAGAGATCTTAAGGGAAACGACCTACTTACGGGTACTTGTAGATCCGATCTCTACACAACAGCTCTTCAAGAATCATCTTCACTAACTCCAATCTGTTTCATGACAAAGGCTTTACCAACTCAAGCATGGTTTGGCATCGTAGACTTTCTCATCTTAACTTCGACACCATCAATCTGCTTTCCAAGAATGATATTGTGAATGGCTTACCAGAGTTTAAATGTGTTAAGGATCACCTATGTTTATCTTGTGAAATGGGTAAAGCAAAGAGAAGTACCTTCAAGACAAAAATTGTTCCAAGTTCAAAAGGACAGTTACATTTGTTTCATATGGACTTATGTGGTCCCATGCGAGTTGAAAGCATCATTGGAAAGAAATACATTCTGGTGATTATAGATGACTACTTACGATATACGTGGACTCAGTTTATGAGATCCAAGGATGAAACACCGAAAGTACGTATTGACTTTTTAAAGATGATTCAAAGAGGTCTTCAAACTCAAGTTATCAGTGTTCGAACTGACAGAGGCATAAAGTTCTCAAATAAGACTCTCTATGCATATTTTAAAGAAGAAGGAATTGATCATCAAACAACAATTGCTCGAACACCTGAACAAAATGGCATTGTCAAAAGACGGAACCGTACTCTGGTTGAGGTTGCTTGAACAATGATTTTGGCTTTTAAACTTCCACTCTTCTTCTGGGTTGAAGCAATAGAAACCGCATGTTACACCCATAATAGATCTCTCATTATCCCCAAACATGAAAAGACACCATATCACATCATTAATGATAGAAAACCAACTCTCAAACACCTTCACATTTTTGGCTGCACTTGTTACATAGTCAGAGATGGCAAAACCTTGACAAGATGAAGGAGAAGGGGGATCCGTGCATTTTTGTGGGATATTCTACACAGTTAAAGGGATATCAAGTCTACAACAAGAGGACAAAATTAATCATTGAATCAATTCATATTAACTTTGATGAAATACAACATATGGCGTCAGATTATGACAACTTCGACCCCGCACCCCAATGACAAATGACGTCTGATGATAACACTTCAGGCCTCAGAATTCATGACCACATCAATGAACCGTCAAGCTTAAAGCTGGTTTCAAAAGTTTTTCCTCTAGCAAACAAGATAGATACATCACTACAATTTGGAATTACTATTTAGTCCTATATACGAAGAATATTTCACTGCAGGAAATCAAAGTGCATGCTCTCTCTGATAACCTTCAACAACATGATACACAACCTACATTGAATGTTCAACCAACAACAGAACTGATTATTCCACCAACAAATGTCAATGTTGAGGAAAACAACAATCATCAAGCAGAAGATGCATAGTTTGAAGCATATAAATTTATCAACCCATTATGTACACCGGTACAAGAAGTTGCTGAGTCTTCCTCACACAATATTGATACTTCAAACATGCATACATTCTACCAAAGACACTGTTCTGTCTACCATTAGACCAAAGATCATCCTCTAGAACAAGTTTGTGGAAATCCATCAAAGCCTGTGAAGACAAGACGACAACTTGCTACAGATCCTGAAATGTGCATGTTCGTGCTCACTGTGAGTACTGCTGAACCAAAGAACATTAAGAAAGCAATTGCTGATTACACATGGATCGAAGCAATGCAAGGAGAGCTTTATCAATTTGACAGACTAAACGTATGGGAACTTATTGACAAAACTTTTGGAAAGACAGTGATTAATCTTAAGTGGTTATGGAAAAACAAGAAGGATGAAGATAATACTGTTATTTACAATAAGGCATAACTTGTAGCTAATGGATGTCACCAGGAAGAGGGTATTGATTTTGAAGAATCTTTTGCACTAGTCGCTCACTTGGAAGCAGTTTGGATTTTTGTTGCCTACGCTGCACACAAATCATTTCCTATCTACCAGATGGACATTAAAATGACTTTTCTTAATGGTCTACTGAAGGAAGAGGTATATGTCAGTCAGCGAGACGGGTTCGTTGATCCTGATCATCCAAAAAAAGTCCACCGCATTAGGAAATCACTTTATAGATTAAAGCAAGCTCCAAGAGCATGGTATGATGAACTCTCGACATTCTTGATGTAGAATCCATATCCAAGTCACACAATGAAGATTAAATACTAATCATAAAGAGAGTAAACTTTCTAGATAGAGAAACAAGATTAGTGTGTGTATTATCAAATGAGACCAACACCCTCTCCATGTGTGGAGAGGGTATTTATATCCTTAAATAGGTCAGTCAACCATGGATAGTACATGGGTTGACCCGGATAGCTTACAACTTAATATACCGCGTAGACTATGAGCTAAACTATAAATACGTAGAGTGATCGAGTCTTTTCTTTATTCCTAACAATCTCCCTTTAAGGGAGGTCACTCCAGATTACAAACATTGTAAGCTCATCATTCTATGAATGTTCTTCAATCTTGCTCGTAGTCTTGATTCTTTGATCATTATCTTATGACTTTATGTAGGGTTCCCTGTTCTTAAGCTTGTTCCTACATGCTTGATAGACTTGCGATCTTGAGCCTTGATGTGTCGTTGTGTGGTTGTAATTTATGTTTCAAGTTTTAAATTTAATATTTTTGCCGACTTTAAAAAAAACATAAATAAATAAAAAAAAAAAAAAAAAGAAAAGAAAAAAAAAAAAAAAATAAATAAAAAAAAAAAAAAAAAAAAAAAACCAGTAAATTAAAAAAAATATAAAAAAAAAAAAAAAAAAACTAAAAAAAAAAAAAAAAAGAATTAAAGAAAAAAAAAAAAAATAAAAAATCTAATAAAAAAAAAATTAAAAGTATGAAAAAGAAAAAAAAAAATAAAAAAAGATTAAAAAAAAAAAAATTAAAAAAATAGAGATAAAAAAAAAATGCTTAAAAATATTACATAATAAGAAAAATTTATGAAATAAAAAAAAAAAAAAAAAAAAAAAAATAAAAAAGAAAGAAAAAAAAAGATATTTTATTAAAAAAAAAAAATTAATATAAAATGAAAAAAAACTAAAAAAAAAGAGAAAAAAAAAAAAAATTACAAAAAAAAAAAAAAAAAACCAAAAGACAACACATAACGGCTGTGTACCCGATCGTATGGTAGTTTCGTGGTGAAGTAGGGTGTCCGAACACTAAGAGCGAGAAACAATCTTTCAATTTATTAATATTTTGGTTATCTAAACTAAGTTAATTCTATTATATGTTAAACCTATGCTAAACCTATGTTAATCCTATATCTTACATATAAGAGGGTTTTCAGCCTGAGAGACTGGCACGGGTTTTGTGGTGACTAAAATCAACTTACGACACTAAAACACACCCAAGCAAATAGATAGAAGATAAAAGAGCGGTCTAGCCAAATATAAGAGAACTATATTAATTATTATTAATCCAATCAGAACGTTGGTTTATTTATTTAGTGCAATGATTACTTATCTCGAGGTGGCATATCATTCTTAAGATTAAGGCGGTACTTCTTCCTTAAACCTAGATACATAGAATTCTGTCACAATTAAACGCATCCGCATAAAGCATCCTTATTTGCTTATTATAATCTATCTTAGGGATTAAAGCAATGACGATCTTGTTAAACCCTAACTCATAGAGACTTTACCCACTTACTGCTTAATGGTAATTCATACACTAGTAGTCCACTAACCAAGTCTTTACCAATTAAATAAACGTAACGCTTGTTCATTACCCTGGGTCACCTGTCTGGTCCAACTAAGCTCACAACTAAGGTAAAGAGATAGTCATTATTTTGGATCCTATTGGATCAAGAAGTAAATAAATCGTTATATGGAGAGCCATCCCGGCATCTAGATTACTTGGTCCGTATCACTAGATCCAGTTGAATGATAGGTCGCATACAAAAGCATGTAAACAAGTATAAACTGATGAATATAAACAAGCAATCAACGATAAATTAAGCAATCGGGATAAACAAACCGAACATTCAGATCTTCATAATAATGGCTAATACCCAAAGGTATTAGCCTTCAAACGTCATAATCAATACAAGAGTAATAATCTAGCCAAGGTAAACTAACCGAGTTAACAAATGATACCAAAAACTAAACGATTACAAGAGTATAGGAGATTACAAGTTGTTTCCTATGGAATTAATGACGTTGCAGGACCTCTTCTGCTCTTTTTCTCTTTTGAAAATCAACTTTTATGGTTTAGGTATCGAAAATATGATTTAGCACACTTAAAACTCGTTTTTGAGTTTTCTATTTATAAGGTCTGGAAAAAGATCAATACGGCGTATCGAAAGTCTTCGATACGACGTGTTGGGGGTTTCTTGGAGTATAGACCACGTTCGATATCTTCCAAAATATTGTATTTCCATAGCTTGAATACGGCGTATTGGTCTTCCCTGGATACGGCGTATTGATCTTGCTTCCTTCATGGTCTTTTGTGAAGTGCAGGCACAGATACGCCGTATCTTCCTTGATGGATACGGCGTATTAGTTGTCAGAACAGTAATATTCAAATATCTTTGTTTAAGCTCCAGAATGAGTGCCTTTTTGCTAATCTTCACCAAGTACTTCATAATTACTGCAATTCTCAAATACAAATGATTAAGTAACAATTCTTTGCAATATTATATAAAATGGGTTATTTTCATGGGATAAATGATGCTATAAAAGTGACGTTATTTGATGTCATCAAGCCTTTATTACTTGATCTTTTACATCCTAATATCTTTAATCTTTTATCATCACTTGACCATCCTTGTGGTTCTTTGCCGTCTTGCGTTCTTGTATCTTTGGACCAACATGCTCATACTTATGGTTCTTAGCCTTTATTGTGTGCAGGTTATGTAACAAGTAATTTCACAAATGTATGCTTGAATTTTTTTAAATTTAATCATAATTTAAGCATTTTTATGTGAAAAATATGACAAGTATACATTCTAATTCTCATCCCCCCCTCTTGAATTATACAATGTCCTCGTTGTATAGATAAAACATTTAAAACTGGAATTAAAAGAATTAGAATGAGAAACTCTCTTGATATTTTGCTTGGTAGATTCTCTAAGTTGAGTTTATGAGCGAGGATGTGTGTTGTAAATGCGTCTGTATTTCAGCATGACTACAATCACACATAGGATTCCAGATGATAAATACTTTACCAACTTTGTCGATTTCTTTGCAGCGAGGTCATGTACAAAATATAGAAAAAACATGCAAAATTCTATATCGGGTATCTACGGTTAATTAAATAAGCTAAATAAACTGTACATGAAACAAATTTGCTGTATCCATAAACGGGAATACGCCGTATTGAGAAACCTATAAAAAGTATTTAAATATGGGTCAGTCTATTGAATACGTCGTATCATGTACATGAATACGCCGTATTGACAGAACGGAAAATAATGTTTAAAGCGCATAAAAATAAAGGACTGATAACGTCCAGACATTCAATACGCCGTATGGTATGCATCAGATACGCCGTATTGATGTCTGGGAAGACAGACTCGATAAAAATAAATAACAATCCGGGTTGTCTCCCGGGAAGCACTTTTCTTTCAGCTAGTCTTTAAGTTAGACTTTTTCCTTCCTTCATTCGGCTCTTATTACCATCCATCCTTCGTCCATTATGCGAAATATTTCTTGGTATGCTCGGCATGCATCCTTGCTTGTATTTGTCAAATTATTGTATTCGTTTTCTTTTATACCCACATACTTTTCGTTATCCTTTAATGAATACATAACCATCTCGAATCTTCTTATATTGCAAACCGATGGATCATGACGTTCCTTCTTAGTGTCTTAAGTATCACCGGCGTTGTTTGCATTATTATCAAGATTAGGGTCATAATCTTTCTTTGTTTTAGCGTTCACATACGGTCCTTGACCGTAATTTTCCCATCGAGCGAATGGGGCTTTCTCATGAGCATTTACCTTCCACCAACATTCTTCCAGTTTTACCAGTACATTATAATCTAGTTCGTGAAAGTTCTTAAAACTATTTTTCAACCATTTACAAAATTTCATTACTCTAAGATTTGCATCCCCCCATGATTCTTCAATTCTGGACTTATGCGTTAAAGCTTCTTCTTTCAGCTTTCCATCAGTCAACTCATCATACCATTTATGATCCTGAAAATAAGTCGTACATCTGACTTGAACCATCCCGGGTAGTTCTCCACCGTTACAGAACCCATCAATATCTAAACTACACGTAGGCCATTTAGCAATTTCATTATTAAAATGATATGGTTCGCAAATATGGTCACACAGTTGATATGGTATCCCGGTTTCTGGCCATGGTTCCTCAAGTTCCCCCGTCATATTATTATCCAACTCATACTCCTCGCAAGTCTTGATTTCTTAGATTTCAAAAGTAAACAAATCCGTGTTGATTTTAAGGAGATAGTTGAATTCATTGAATGCTTTACACAAAGGTGTCTTGTAGTCAAGTAAGTTGTCTTCGATCTTGAAGATTTTGGCAGTTTCATCCACATCACTTGAGCACTCATCCTCAAGATCTGACCCCTTTTCATTAGTAAGATCAGTATCATCATTCCCTTTTTCTAGTAGTCACATAAAGCTCCTTTAGTAAATATATCCATCATTTTATAGTTTATAAACTTTGAGGCCAACCAGTATTCAAACTTTAGATTAGTAGGGTCCCACTTAATCATGGTGGTTGTAATACTGCCAGTGCAAGAAGGCGGGTAGTATTTTCTAAAAAATTTGGCAGTTAAATCAACCCAACTATTAATTGATCCTTTAATCTCATCAAACCATTTCCATGCATTTCCAACCAATGAGATTGGGAAGACAAGAACTCTAAGTTTATCCTGATTTACATTGGGTAAATCAATTAGGTCAACAATTCTTAGAAAGTATTTGATATGCTCAATCTCGTCTTCCCCATTAGTTCCACTAAAGTCATTATTGTGTAAATCATCAAGGAATTTTCCTTTTAGCTCATAAGCATTCTTTCCATTCACCTTAATACATGTAATTCCTGAATAATAATTTGCTTGGTCATTAGCTGCAACTTCTTTCGTGATTGGTTTCGTCCCGTTATCCGCCATTACTTTCTTCAATCAACTAGCTCTGATAATTATGATCTGTAACAAAGGTAAAAATATCAGCAGGATTTTCTCTAAAGAAAGATAAAAAAATTAGGCACGAAAATTAAACACGAATTTTAAGGCTTATGTTACTGTTTCAAATGCTCAATACGGTGTATTTAATGGATCGGAATACGCCGTATTAATATTTTTGAATGAATACGCTGTATTAGATAAGAAGGTTGAATACGCTGTATCCAATGGAAGTGGATACGCCATATCAGGTTATCTACTAGAACAGTGTATTAGAAAACAATTAAATCACACAAATTAAACTAAGCAAATATACAAGCAAGCAATTAAAGATAAATTTACAAAAATTACAAAATTATACACTTATCTAACTTACACTAATCCTAAGGGTTAGATCTAATCTAATATTAAAAACAAAAATATCAAATAAGAATCAAGATTAAATTTTCACTCCCCGGCAGCGGCGCCAAAAACTTAATGTGTCGTTGTGTGGTTGTAATTTATGTTTCAAGTTTTAAATTTATATTTTGTCTACTTAACCAAAAACAACACTTTAACGGGCAGTGTACCCGATCGGTGGTAGTTTCGTGGTAAGTAGGGTGTTGATCACTAAGAGCACGAGAACAATTTTAAATTTTATTTAATATTTTGTGTATATCTAAAATAAGTAATTCTATTCTATGTTTAAACCTATGATAAACCTATGTTAATCCTAAATCTAACAGATATGGGGGTTTTCAGCCTAAGAGACTGGCACGGGTTTTGTGGTGACTAAAATCAACTTAAGACACTAAAACACACGCAAGAAAATTAACACAAGATAAAAGAACTGTCTAGCCAAATATAAGAAAAATGTATTAACCATTATTAATCCAATCAGAACATTGGTTTGTTTATTTAGTGCATTTGATTACTTATCTCGGAGGCTGGCTTTCATTCTTAAGAGTAAGGCGGGTGGGCTATTCTTCTTTAACCTAGATAGTTAGAATTCTGTCACAATTAAAGCATTAATCCGCATAAAGCAATCTTATTTGCTGAATTTAAATCTATCTTAGGGTTTTTCTAAAGCAATGGTGTCTTGTTTAAAACTCTAGCTCATAGAGGACTTTTCCCACTTACTGCTTAATGACAATTCATACACTAGTAGTCCACTAACCAAGTCTTTACTGATTAATTGAGAACGTACTCGTTGATCCCTGGGTCACCTGCCAGTCCAACTAAGCTCACAATCTAAGGGCAAAGATATGTCGTTATTTTGATCTATTGTCTAGATGTATAAAATCTATATAGAGAGCATCCCGTCATCTAGATTTACTTGGTCTCTATCACTAGATCAATTTAAATGAAAGGTCGCATAAAATATAAACACGTAAACAAGTATAAACTAATAAACATAAACAAGTAATCAACAATAAATTAAGTAATCGAGATAAAAAATCCAAACATTCAGATCTTCGTAATAATGGCTAATACCTGAAGGTATTAGCCTTTAAACGTCATAATCGTTACAAGAGTAATAAATTAGCCAAGGTAAACTAACCGAGTTAACGAATGATACCAAAAACTAAACAATTACAAGAGTATAGGAGATTACAAGTTGTTTCCTATGGAATTAATTATGTTGCAAGACCTCTTTTGCTCTTCTTCTCCTCTAAAAATCGACTTTTATGGTTTAGGTATCGAAAATATGATTTAGCACACTTAAAACTCGTTTTTTGAGTTTTCAGTTTATAAGGTCTTGATGAAGGTCAATACGGTGTATCAAAAGTCTTTGATACGGCATGTTGGGGGGTTTCTTGGAGTAGGGGCCACGTTTGATATCTTCTAGAACATTTTATTTCCATAGCTTGAATACGGCGTATTTGTCTTCCCTGGATACGGCATATTGATCTTGTTTCCTTCGTGGTCTTTTGTGAAGTGCAGGCACAGATACGTCGTATCTTCCTTGATGGATACGGCATATTGGTTGTCAGAACAGTAATCTTCAAATGTCTTCGTTTAAGCTCTAGAATGTGTGCCTTTTTGCTAATCTTCACCAAGTACTCCATAATTACTACAATTCTCAAATACAAACGATTAAGTAAAAATTCTTTGCAATAATTATATAAAATGGGTTATTTTCATGGGATAAATGATGCTATAAAAGTGACATTATTTGATGTCATCAAGCCTTTATTACTTGATCTTTTACATCCTAATATCTTTAATCTTTTATCATCACTTGACCATCCTTGTGGTTCTTTGCCTTCTTGCGTTCTTGTATATTTGGACCAACATGCTCATACTTTAATTCATCTTAAAATCTGTCTAACAATCTCCCTTAATAATCTTTATCTTGAACTCTCAATGACTTTAAGGAAGACATTGAGTATCAAAGTAGTGGAAGTCTTTGTCTTTATTTGATATTGAGCTTTCTTGATTTCTTGAAGCTTTGAGTCATAAGTATGATCATGTGGTTATAAATCTAACTCAGCTGGAATGAGGTACCACCACCATCGTATAAATTTGCATTTTTAAGGGTTAGCAATAAATAGTTTATATGGACGAACATGGATTCGTCATTTGTCCAGGTTCGATTGCGACAACCTTCGGTTTCTGTTTTACTATACGAATATTGTACCTGTGATCAGTTAGATTCAAAGAATCTCTTTGACAAGGTTTCCAAATGCACTAGCTTGTTCTCATTACCGAAACGTCTCAAAGCAAACAACACAATAAGAGTGAATCAATTAGTTACTATCCTACTGATTGAGTCATCAAATCATTTACTAGACCAAAATTGATATCCATTTAACACAAGATTGATTCATATAGAATCTCGCAAGTCAACTACCGCAATGCTGTTTGATGTTGACACTGGAAGGATTTCCATTCATCACTGTGAATACTTAAGAGTATCACTTTGAATGTTCTGACAATATCACATGAATAATGCGTAGGACTCTTAGATATCACTTGTGTTCTCAGTTTGTGAACAAGTGTATTTTGGAATTGCGTCCTAATGAGTTTTATGTTGATCTCTGTTGGCTTTAAACTTAATTAGTACATTTTGTTTTAGTGATCGAAGGCTGGAGCAGACTGCCACCTTTTTAATACCAACTACCTTGGAGTGAGAAATTCGATAGAAGAGTGTTGATCTCCGTGAGATATGAATTAAAATTCTTTTAAGAGAAGCCTGGGTAGCTGGGAGGGTTATACATTGCATCATTGGGTCCATGATGACTTGTCTTCAATATCATAATCAACTTTGTGATTACTGATAGATTATGCATTGACTCAGTTTCTGCGTAAGTGTATGGAGGGCTTCTTTCTTTTTGCCCTTTATCCTTACAAATTTTTTTAATTCTTCAACCCATTCAATGTTAAACCAACTTGTCCTTATTATCACTATGTTGGATTTGTTCCGGTGATAACTCATGCCTTGGATAACATTCTTCTCATTCTCATTTTACTCCTTTTTTATATCATACCTAAGGACTTCAACTCTATCTATTGGAGTGTCCCTGGGTAGATCCCTCTGGTTCTGGTGGATCATGAAACGAATACCTAACCTTGACCGCCTTATATCTCCTTGATAATCATCACTTGGTCGGTCATTTGGTATTGCCATTGTAGCCATAAAACCATTTGAAAATCAATCAAAGTACTTATGATATAAATCAAAACATTTGTAATTTAATAGTTTCAATTTTTAGAAATGCTCCCCCTACACATGTGCATTGAATTTTTTTTGCACATTAAGGGAGGAGACCACACTTGAGTCATAATGATCACATTTATGAGACCATACTTGAGTCATAATGATCACACTTATTAATTGCATACTCTAATTACATTTTCTCCCCTTTTCAAAAATGTCAAATCTCTTTATATTTTGGATATCAATTGATTAAAATATTTCTAAAAGCTTTTGGGGAGAAAGATGTTTTCTGAATTAGCATGCTTATTAGGAATATTTTATTTTGGTCCCCCTCAACTAATAAAGGTATGATATAGTGTTGAGTACATAATTTTAAAGATTTTGAATTTATTGAAAAATTCTTGAAAAATTGTACTCGAACACTATATATTTATTAATTTACACTACTTATTTACAAGATAATTCATGAGACATGACCTGAATTGTGCAACCAAGAATGACAAAGTCATTTTGTCTGAGTCAGCAGTCTGTAGTCAGTCTCGATTAATTTCCCTTTTAGAAGCTTTCTTAGCTTCCCCCCGAACCAACAATCCGCATCAAGAAGTCTTGTTGTATAAAACCCAAATACTCAAGGTACATAATTAATCCCTTTTAAGAAGTTGAAACCGTAACACCAAAGTCAATTAAGTCCCAGATGTGCGCATTTCTCCCTTCATGATAGTGATGATATAAATTGTAACACCAAAGTCAACTAAGTCCCGGATGTAGATAATTAATCCCTCTAAGTAGCCAAAATGCTAACACCAAGTCAACTAAGTCCCGAATGTACACATTTCTTCCTGCATGATACTGACTATCTAAAGGAATCATCATACCTATGTGTACCTCTTTTGTCAAATATTACTACTTCTTTGATAATAAGCTTAGTGATTAACCGTTCAGGGAAACATTAATTGAATCAGTAACATATCTTCTCACACTTGAATAATTCTTCTCACAACACTTTCCCCTGGAAGCTCAAATGATGCATACTAAAAATTAACGAGATATCTCTTCCGCCATGTGGTTGAAATAATGCACCCAAAAACCATAAGTTAAAGCACTGATTTTCTCTAGGGTTATGACATCTGTCTTCCTGGCATGGCCTAAAATGAAGAAAAAGGCATGGGCTCACTCGTATGTATATTTCTTCCCCCTTGATGGTTTCGATACTTTGGAATCAACAACACTTTGTACGCACATATACTTGAAATCTTGTGCGAAGAAAAGATAAGCTCAAATCTATCGCGTCAGCATCAACTTCAAGGCTTTTAAAACTATGTAATTATTTCCAAACATTCCTAAGCCTTTTAAAACTATGAGGTGTTGGCAATATTGGTCGTATGTAGTTTTAAGCCTAAGCCACAAATCTTGAAATTTTCTGTATAATTTCGTGACTTGTTAAAGATTATTCGAAAACACTTTCTCCTACTCGAACAACAACCTATTTTCTATTTAAAGAGTTGTAGTCCTTGTTTGAGTGGTCGAATTATCTTTTTAAACCTTTTTGTTATGACTGAAAAACTGATTCTGATTTTTGTACAATACGTTTTCACCTGTTTCCTGAACATGATTTGAAAAATCAGTATTTATTAGAAAAAAATTTCAGGTTAAAAAGAAGATTTCTCTTCTTTTGAAGAAATAGATGCACTGACACATACACTATTCTTATATAAAGCCCGGGTTGTGTAGCAA
>BQNB010059956.1:0-37109 GCA_026074375.1 Tanacetum coccineum | reverse complement strand
AGGATCAGTATTAACTTAACACTAGCAGTACTAACTTAAAGTTAGTACTGGTAGTTATTTCAGTTAATACTGGTAGTCCATTTTAGCTTATCAGCTTATTATTTCAACTTATTTAAGATTTCTTTAGCTTTTTAGAGTAGATTAAGCCCATTTTGGGTTTACTGTCTTCAGTAGAATTTATTTGCCTTTTCAAAATATTTTAAGAGTTTTTCGGTTTTAGTTTTTCAGCTTATTTATCATTTTTAGTTGCTTATTCCAATTACTAAGTGCTTATTAAGGTTAGGTGAACTTCTGTTTTAGCTTTGTTTGCTTATTTATTATTTCTTTAAGTCTTGTTAGCCTAGCAGTACTAACCTTAAGCTAACAGTACTAACTTTAGCCTAGCAGTACTAACTCAAAGTTAGTACTGGTAGTTCATTTTAGTTAGTACTGTTAGTCCATTTCTGCTTATTAGCTTATTGTCTCTACTTATTTAAGATTAGATTAGCTTTTTAGAGTATATTAAACCATTTTCCTTTACTTTCTTTAGGGGTAAGCTTATTTAAGCTTATTTTCCTTTTTCAAAATATTTTAAGAGTTTTTCAGTTTTAGTTTTTCAGCTTATTTATCATTTTAGTTGCTTATTCCAATTACTAAGTGCTTATTAAGGTTAGGTGAACTTCTGTTTTAGCTTTGTTTGCTTATTTATTATTTCTTTAAGTCTTGTTAGCCTAGCAGTACTAACCTTAAGCTAACAGTACTAACTTTAGCCTAGCAGTACTAACTCCAAGTTAGTACTGGTAGTTAAAACTGTTAGTACTGTTGTTAGTACTGTCGTGTTTATCTTGTTTAATTTAGCTTAATTGCTTTTTGTATTTGGTTATTTAGAGTTAGTTTAGCCTATTTTGATTTGTTTTAAGTTTATTTGAGCTTATTTGTGCTTTAGTGTAAAAGTTTTAAGCGTTTTTGCCTTTTCTAGTTTTGATTCTTATCCCAGCTTATTTTCTTTGCTATTTTTATGTGCTTTTGCTTATTTTTATCAGTTTCTGTGCCCAATCATTCCTTGTGACATTCAAACACAAATCATCAATCGTCTTTCGATTTTCCATCTCTAGCCTCGTTGGGACATAACGACCCGGAGTTTCTCTATACTGCTTCCGGTTTACTTGGTCTCGCGGATTCTCATCCTTGAGTTTATTTATATATATATATAAGTTTTAAGGAGTAAGTCTCGGCGAATCAAATTTTGGCGCCGTTGCCGGGGAGGCTGAGCAAGAATATCGTTACGTTTGACAGTTTATTTTTGAGGACTTACTAAAATGGAACGTTACTACAAATGGAAAGTTACTAAAAATAGAAGTATAACTAATGAATGGTGTTTGTAATTTCGAATTTTTCATTTCTTTAGGTTCGTCATGAGGGAGAGGATTTGAGTTTCCTGTGGTGTTTTTCTTTGGATTATTGCTTTTGCTTGGAATAAGGTACGATATTTGACCTTATCGTTAATTGTTTATCATGCAAAATATTCCTCTCTATCTTTGATTACTTATGTGATTTGCTACATATGCTCTGAGCCTTTTATCTTGGTTATATTCTTATATGATCTGTTTTTATGTTTATTTGAACCCTGCTATGCTACTTTGATATTTAAAACCTTTGGCGTGGAACTTTGTATGATCCTTTAAAATGAACTTTTGATATGACTTTGCTTTGAACCCTCAGTTTGAGACCGATCATTTTGTTTCTAGCCATGAAGGTACAAGGCCATTGTACTATTGATGCCCCTTTGGATGACCTCATGTGTAGGTGAGTTGATTTCTCAACACGTCCACCATTTGATATTATATGAGCACTATGAAGATTATGTATTGTTTAGGGCGTATGGATGCATCCTCAGAGTATTGTTTTGTATTCGGTGGATTATGGACATTATGATGATATGTATATTTGGTGACTGATGTTTGGGTGCATCTCCTCGTCTTTCACATTTTGGAGCTCCGCTCGGACTCCATGCGTTACTATCGGGGGTTAAATATTTAGGATTGTTCTGGTGGTAATGGACTTGATTTGATTCTCTGATTCATCTTACTTACACTATGAATAGAATTATGATTTGTTCTTACCTTTATATTTGTATTCCTTTGTCATGTCTGGTGATATCCTTTGCCCTTATATCGTGATCCTTAGATTTTTCGGATATCTTTTTGCGTTCGATTAATATATATCTGTTCTCTGGGCTTTGTAAGCTCTAGACGCCACTTTCTTTTCCTGCGGCTAGGTATTTCTAAGCTAGAGACTGGGTTTGCGTTGGGATATGAGTGTGAGTGTGGACTTACCCTAGAGATCATTAGTTCTTGATTATGATTCTGTTACTTTTGAGACCTTCTTATTACGGTTATTTCGTTTGGATATGTCTGTCTTTTAAGAACTTATGTACCTTAAGTCATGTTGACTTATTTTCCTTTGGTTATTTATTTTCCGCTGTTAATGCTTGTGTTATGATAATGTATGCCTTTGATGTCACACCATATTTGTAATACTTCTACCCTTTAGGGTCGGGGCGTTACATCTAATCTCGATGTGCTAAGTCTTTAAGTGAAACACTGGATTCTTAACAATGCAGATGGTGCTTTCATTGTCAATGAAAATCTTGGTATTCATGAAATTGTATCCATAATCCAGCATTTGATTTTGAATCCATAACACTTATCCGCAGCAACTAGATGCAGCTAGATATTCTGCTTCAGTAGTAGAGTTGGCAACTATAGTTTGCTTCTTACATTTCCATGAGATCAATCTCCTCCCAAGAAATTAACAACCTCTTGTTGTGGATTTCCTATCTATCTTCACAGCATGAAGATGTGAAACTTTAGGTGTGACTTGAAATCTTGCACAAGCACATACAACAAACATTATATCAGGCCTAGAAGCTGTTAGATACATCAATGATCCAATCATTGATCTATATAAGTGAACATCAACATCTTCAGCTTCTGCATCTTTGAGCAATGGCTTTGAAGTCTCCATAGGAGTACTTGCTGTCTTCATAGTTGAAAAACCAAACTTCTTCAAAATTTCATCCACATACTTGTCTTGACTGATGAAAATCCCATCATCTTTCTGAGTCACTTGTAGTCCTAAGAAGAAGGTAAGCTCACCCATAGAACTCATCTGGAATTTTTTGTGCATCAATTTCTCAAACTCAGTGCATAAACCCTTCTTAGTAGATCCAAAAATGATATCATCTACATATACTTGAACTAGTAGAATATCACCTTTGACTCTTTTAATGAACAAAGTCTTATCTATCTGGCCTCTCTGAAATCCATTGTCTAATAAATAAGTAGATAGAGTCTCATACCAAGCTCTAGGAGCTTGATGTAGACCATATAATGCCTTTTCTACCTTATAAACTTTGTCAGGAAACTCTGGATCTTCAAACCCTGGAGGTTGACAGACATAAACTTCCTCTTCAATCTTGCCATATAGAAATGCACTCTTCACATCCATCTGATACACAACAAAGTCTTTGAATGAGGCATAGGCTAAGAACAGCCTAATTGCTTCAATCCTAGCAACTGGAGCAAAAACCTCATCATAATCAATTCCCTCTTCTTGAGTGTATCCCTGAGCAACCAACCTAGCCTTGTTCCTGATTACAATGCCTCTTTCATCTTTCTTGTTCCTGTACACCCATTTAGTACCAATAGCTCTTTTGCCATGTGGTAAATCCATCAAAGTCCAAACCTGTTGTAATTTGAACTGCAGAAGCTCTTCTTGCATAGCTTCTATCCAGCTTGGATCTTGTAATGCTTGGATTACCTTTTTGGGCTCTACTTGTGATAAGAAACATGCAAACAGACAATTCTAGTATGAGGTTCTTCATAAAGTTTTCCTTCATAAACAGCACTAATATAACCTTGTGATTGTAGTCTTTTTTAATTTTGTTGTTACACGGACTTGTACATCAACAATCAATGATCAAGTGACATGATCTTATGGCCTTCTTTGATATTTGGAGTAGAAGGAACTGGATATGTGGTAGTAATGTTGCTCATATCCACTTCTGTTTCATCACCAAAGAAATCAGCATGTGTGGCTTCAAGTGGAGCAGTAGTAACTGTTGGACTAACAATATTAATATTTAGACTACCAGTATTAACATTTGTACTAGCAGTATTAATACTTGGCCTAGCAGTATTAACATCTTGAGTACTATTTTCATGTCTCTCTTGATCATCAATTCCACTTTCTTTATTTACACCATCAGCATCCTTCTTTCTAGCATCACTAGAAGGTTGTGGTTCATCATTACTAGCATTCTTTGAAGAAGAATCAAAGAGTGAACCATCTTTCCACAGTGGCATCAAAATGTAGTCTTGGCGAGGATCTTGTTCTTGCTAGATAGGACTGGTCCAATACTTTCTTTTGTACCTACAAGATTATTAGAGTTTGTATCGGCAACAACTGGCACATAAATCATTGATTTTATTAGAACATCAATATCAAACAGCCACTTTGGTCCATCACCTGTAATAATAGGCTTATCCTCCAAGAACCTGATATGCAAGTTTTCTTTTACTTTCCTAGTTCTAATGTTGTATACCCTAAAAGCCTTACTATTCATTGAGTATCCAACAAAGAATCCTTCATTAGACTTTCCATCAAATTCTAAATATCTTAGGTAGTTAGTTGTTAACACTAAAAACCCAAATGGTCTCATGAAGCTTAGAGTAGGTGTTCTACCTCTAAACAGTTCATAAGGGGTCTTGTTATGAGGCTTAACTACTAATACCTTATTCTGCACATAACAAGCAGTATTAACTGCTTCAGCCCAAAATGTAGTAGGTAACTTAAAGTCAGCTAACATGGTTCTAGCACCCTCAATTAGTGTCCTATTTCTCCTTTCAACAATACTATTTTGATAAGGAGTTTTAGCTACACTAAATTCCTTCTTAATGCCTTTTTTTCACAAAACTCACTCATGACTCTATTTTTGAACTCTGTTCCATTGTCACATCTGATTATCTTTACTTTCTTATCAATTAGATTTTTTACCTCAGTTATAAAGCTCTTTTAATAATGCACTATAGTATATCCTTAGTTGCTAGGAAAGAAAACAAGTAAATCTACTATAATTATCAGTGACAAACTAGACAATATTTTCTTAGTCATTAGGACTGCTCACAAAAGTTAGACCAAATACAAGTTCTATATGCAACATGAATAAAGGCTGAGTAATAGAGTTCTAAATCTTGGACTTACAAGAGGCTTTGTGTTGCTTTCCCTTAAGACAAGCAACATAAGTTTGGTCATTTTCAAAACGTTTTGAAGGTAAACCTCTCACAAGATTTTCCTTAACAAGTTTATTAATAGTTTTAAAATTTACATGACCTAGCCTCCTATGCCATAGCATTGATTCATCAAGTGTGGCCTTTGCAACAAGACAAGTTAAAGTCTCTTTAAGAACACTATTCTTCATATCAACAGTGTACATATTGTTCTTTCTAGGAACTTTAAGTAAAACCTAACTTTTATTAGCTAACTTAAAGTCAGGAGACAGAACAAAACATCCAGTGTCAGTAAAGAGAACTCTGTTCTTTTTGTCACACATATGTGAAACACTAAAAAGGTTTAACTGTAACTCCTTGACAAAGTACACATCCTCAAAATCAAGCTTACCAGTTTTAAGAGTTCCTTTACCAGTAATTTTCCTTCCTTTGGTCTCCCCAAATGGTAATATCTCTATCAAATTCCTTGAAGTCTGAGAGATAGGACATGTTCCATGTCATGTGCCTTGAGCATCCACTGTCAACATAGCCTTGATCTTCTTTTTGTGGATGACCCTGCACATAAAAATAAGGAAATTAGTTTACTTTGGGGACCTAAGCCATCACTGACTTGGATCTGCCTCGTGCATCAACATAATTATGTCTCTTCAAAGTAATTGATGCACTATTAAGTTTGGTAGGTCTCCAAACTCAACATGCTGAGGCCTTAACAACATTAACCTGATTTTCCCTCACAACATTAACTACTGCTGAATTTGGCCTAGCAGTATAAATTTTCCCTTAGCAGTATTAACTTTTTGGCTAAAACCTTTGTTAGTTAATGCTGTTCTTATTTGATAGGACCTATATATAGTTGAATATGCTGATTTAGAAAAATGTGACATTGGTCTAGCACTATAAACTGTAGTTTTTGGATAAGCAATATTAACAAGCCTAGCAGTATTAAGTGATCTTAGGCCAATTTTCATTAAAACTGCTCTTGGAACCATGTTCCTATAAGCACTAGGGTGAGCCTTTTTAGCAGAATAATTGTAATTCACCCTTGTATAATTATTCACAGATATCACCCTTTCCCTTTGATGGTAATTGCCAATGTTGCAAAAATCGCGAGTCGCTAGCCGGACGGTCGACCACCCTGTAGCCTGTAATCGGTCTAGGCGCGATTAATCAGTGATTAATCGGTTTTGCAAATTTTATATATAAATTTCAAAGGTACTTGTATGAGATGGATACAACATTTTAAATACACTAAAATTAAATGAGTTCAAAGTTACATTGTTTAAAACATAGACATAGATAATAAAAGTTAACAGTTAGCAATTCAAAGTCATATTGTAAAAAAAAATGTTTGACTTTCGTTGACCAATTTGACCGATTTTTGATCGATTTGACCGATTTTTTACTGATTTTTGACCAAACCGATTTTTCACCCGATTTGCCTTATTTTCCAAGGTGTATGGCCGAGTAGCGATTAATCGACGATTACAAGGCCACCTACGCCGATTTTTACAACATTGGTAATTGCAGTCAGCCTACATATGGTCAAAAACTTCCACAGAACAAAATCAGCTTTATTTGTACTCACAAAGTCACTTCCTTCTTGTTGGGATTTTGATTATTCAGATTCTTTGATTTCCCTAGGACTTTGTAAACTATACATTTCAGCTACTGAACGGGTTTCCTAACTGGTTTTTCGTATTGTTTAGGTCTATAAAAATTCTATCTCTAGCAACAGTAGGTAAAACAGTTTGTCTTCTTAACTTTTATGGACATCAACTCTTTACAAATGGCGCATAAGGAGATTCTTTAACCTCATTAGAAATATCTTCACAACCCTTTATGAGTCTTAGGTCATGGCTCCTTTAAATCTTAGGCTGTTGAACTCCTATAGACCAGATTTGGACAATCAAATTATGGGGGTTGAAAATTAACACTTTAGGGTGGAGGTGGACATCAACATTAACTTGTTGATATAAACCCAATACTTTTTAACTTTTCAGTTATCTGATTGCTTTTAATTTGTCTAGACTCTTAGAAGCATTATCAAATGTTTCAATTTTAAGTTGATTTTATTTCTTTTTCTTGTTTAAGCTTTCTAACTCTCTGTAAGCATACTAAGTTCTGTGTCTTTATATGGAGATATCTTTTTAGGAGACAACAAGATTGCTCACAATAAATTTACTTTATTCTTTTTGTAAAAGACAAGTTGCTCTTCCATAGATGTTTATAAGTTGCTAAATTGAACTTTGATTTGTTAAACTTTGTTTTTAAATCATAAAGTTGAGTTTTAAGAGTTTCAAAGCTTTTTAGATCGTTTTTGAACAAGTTTTGTTCATTATGTACCTCAGAGTCTGATAAAGCCAGAAGGAGCTCATGTTTGGAGGGACTTCATCATTTGCCATTATAGCTCAGTCAAAACCAGCTCCATCAATAGACAACATGGCTTTGGAATAAGTTCCTTTCCTCATTTATAGTCCTTTAGTGTTGTCTTGATTCCCTTTGTTCCCTGCTATTTGTGTTCCTAGGTCCTAACATTCTTGGCAAAGTGTCCCATCTTGTGGCAGTTGAAATACTCCACCTTGGACTTGTCATATCCAGCTGTGTCACTCCCATTCATAGTGATCTTTTTACTAGTTTTCTGGAAAAACCTTCTTGTCCTCATGCTCAGCAATGCTAACTGCCACTTCAAATCCGTCTCTTCTATGTCATTTTCATATGATTTGTTCAAGGTCTCATATACAAGTTGAGACCCATTTGGTTGACTGGCCAAAAATGCATAAACAGTGTCATCACTTAAGTTAGCAGTACTAACTTGAGTACTAGCAGTGCTAACTTGAGTGCTAGCAGGGCTAACTTGAGTGTTAGCAGTACAAACTCCATATGCAGTATTAACTTCATTAGTACTGCTAGGGGATGACACAAAAGCCATATTCTTGGGATTAAGCTTGAGTTGGCTCTTGAAGTTCCTTTAACCTCTTGTTCAACAATCTTGAAATTTTTGTAGAGATCATCAAAGCTCATTGTGTCTAGATCAGGTTTATTCCTCCAGACCACAATTATGAGTATATCTACTCAGAAGGCAGATTCTTAAAACTTTCAAAGTGTAGATCTTCTTGTGGCTATTTTCAACCCAAGATAGCCGCATGACTTACGATCTTTGAAGTTATTTAAAAAATAGAGTCAAGAGACTCTGTGCTTGGAGCACTAAAGTTCTCATACATTTGCTTCAGAAGAGTCTTCTAAGTCTTCTTTGTGGCTTCATTACCACCAAATCTTGTTTGTATAGCAGCAAAAAAAGTCTTAGCATCTTTGTACTGATTAAATGTTATTAGATGTTCATTAGGAAGTGCCATCAGTAATATACTTCTTGCCTTCACATCATTCTTCTTTTGAACCTTTTCTTCAGTAGTTACAGGACCTGGTATTAGTGTAGTTTAGGTACCATCAGCATTTGTTGTTGTTTGAGCTGTTGGTTGAATGAGTTTCTTCTTTGATTCCCTAGAGCATAGTTTGTACTGAAAATTGGCTCAATCCTTAGCCTCCACATATCATTTTCACCCTGTTTGAGAATGGGCAACTTTGCGGTAGTAGTGGTTTATGCAGTTTCTAGATCCATCTCTTCCTTGTGAGTAAAGAGTTCTTCTTGTTAGTTTCTTCTAGATCAAAGTTTCAGAACACAAGCTCTGATACCACTTATTGATCCTAACTTAAGATCGATTCCTTGGCTTGTAAAGGTTAAGTTACTTTGGATAAAACCAAAACAACTATGATAGAAACTTTGTGAATACTAAAGAGTATGCGGAATCTAGTTTAATTACTCTAGAAGATTATTAATGAAAAACAGTAAACGTTTTTTTTATGAACAATTGGTTTTACTGAAAAGCTCCAATATTATTTATCAATATAATACGAGTAGTACTCTGTGTTAGTACTAGGGTTTTACAACCTTGCTAAGCTATATATCAAAAATGTATGAATGTGTATCTATAACCATAACCTATGATCTCCTTTTATACACCAAGGAGTCCTTTACAAGATAACTACAATTCTTCTATAATTTTAATTAATAACTGCAAATCTTCTAACTTATTGAAAGAGACTACACTAAATATGTCTCATACCTATCACTTAACAGTTCGTTATTACTTTAGCCGTCTTATCTTCTGCAGCAGTCTTAAGTCCTTCAGCAGCCTTAAGTTAGTACTGGCAGTACTAACTTACTCTAGTAGTACTAACTGGTTAGTACTAGCAGTTGTAACTTGAGCAGTACTAGCTGTTGTCTTGGTAGTACTAAGTATGTAGACTTTTAATTCCCAACAATTATACAAGCGTAAACAAACAATTAAAAATCGAATGATTAAGAGAGTAAAAATTACACGATGTCTTCTATGGATTTGTGATCAATGCCTGACCTTGGTGGATGATCTTCTTTTCTAAAATTCATCTTTAGTGGGTATGGTATAAAGAATATGATATTGCACACTGAAAAACTGTTTTTGACTCTTCTATTTATAGTGTCTGAAAAGACTCAATACGCCGTATCCAGCAAGGTCAATATAGCGTATTGGGCTGGATTCCTTGGAGTGTGCGCTACGTTCGTAATAAATCTTTGATACTATTCCCAATTTACTTGATTTTACTTTATCTTCGAATAGTTATTCATGGATTAACGATGTATGTAGACCGTAGTGGATACGCCGGATTGGGAATTGGGTCTAAAAAAAAAAAAAACGGGTTGTTTTTTTTTTTTCTTGTGAAGTCTTAGTGCAGATACGCAGTATCTCTTTAGTTGGATATGGCGTATTGGTGAAATTTTAGCAATCTTCAAATATCTTTCGTTTTTTTTTTTTAAGCTTTTTAATTAATGCGCCTTTTAGTCGTCTTCACAAAACACTTGAATTACTGCATTTATCAACTTTAAAGCAATTAAGTACCAAATAATACAATAATTATATAAAAGTAGGCAAAATAGATGGGATAAATGATATAATAAAGTGACGTTATTTGATGTCATCAAAGTTTATGTTTTGTCAGGGATACCACAGGATTCTGAAGATTGGATTCTTTTGCTTCTTTTGGGGGGGGGGGGAAGATCCAAAAATAGTGTCTTTTAATGGGCATCCCATGAGCAAATGTAAGTATTGTATTTGATCTTTATGGGAGCAGGAGCGGGAACATTCTCATCAGCCATTTTGTTTGCACAAGGATATCAACAAAGACAGGCAGACATGACATATATTTTGATGTTAGATGAGAACATTGACATCCTTTGATTGATTATGGTGAGATTAAGTCGACGTTGGTCAAGGATTTAGAATGTCACAACAATAAAGGTTAACAAGTACGGTTGGGGTGTTAACGATGGTAATTTGTGCTTTGGATTGAGCCTTGAGAGGGTATTGGACTAAAATGGGCCAAAAACTTTGAGATTTTGACCCAACCGCTCTCCCAAGTTGACATCCAAAAAATGCTCTTGAGGCTGAGTTAATCAATAGCGATGTGAAAGGTAATGTTTCACACCGCTATGTAGGGAAATTCAAACCATATGTGCAGAATGATCTAACAGCCCTGACCAAATAGCTACGGTTTTCATATTATTTTAATCAAAACCGCTTACATGGACCTAAGAACAACTTGGGATTCATTTTAATCAAACGCTAAACCCAAACCGTATCAATATTTTATTTGATTAAATTAAAACGCACATGTCCAATGCGGCTATCATTATTTATACTCTCGTCGCCTCGCACTTCTCTCTCTCCTCTCCTCTCCACGGACCTTTTTTACTATTTTGAAAAAATCTAAATAGTGGTTTGGATTATTTTACTAATAAAAATAATCTTCATCAAACCGCAACCTCGTAGCGGTTTTCCTGCTTATAACAATATATTGATTAATCATCAAACTGCTATCAGGTATATCTAAGAAAACCGCTATCAGGCAAATTACTACCAAACCGCTATCTAGAAAGACAAATCAAACCGCTATCTAGAAAAACAGATCAGACCGCTATCAAGAATAGAATACCAACAGACAAACA
Source organism: Tanacetum coccineum (assembly GCA_026074375.1). NCBI lineage: Eukaryota > Viridiplantae > Streptophyta > Magnoliopsida > Asterales > Asteraceae > Tanacetum > Tanacetum coccineum. The sequence goes on along the minus strand of BQNB010059956.1, from coordinate 25,799 downwards.
ACTATATATCAAACCGTTATCATGAACTCGCAAACAAACACATTCGAATACTTTTTCAAACATCTGGTCAGCTTTTGAGGGTTCCAATACATTCCTAAGTGTTGCCGTGAACACATACACACCTAACAACAACAGTTGACTATTAAAAGTCAACATACACTTAAAAATTATCATATTGGACCATCAAGAGATTTGGGATCAAACTTGGACATTAAACTAACTAATCATATACGCCTAAGCAAACTTCAAAGCACTAAAGCACCAATTTCCAAACACACTATGGCATTTCGCATCAAATACAAACTTAAAATACTAGATCATGCGTATCACACTGTGATATGATTTATCCATAATTAGTTATGATCGAGTGTTCTCTATCCTCATGGCACTATTCTAATCACAATTAACACATATCCATTCATTTAAAGATTGCCGATTAAGAAAAAACTAGGTCGAATCTGTGATTGGAAGCCAGTTAAATTGTGTTTTTTGAGTTGATTCCTTTCACTATTGGTATCATCTAAAGGTATTGAACGAAGTTCTAGAGTTACCTTAGCACATAATTCACAGGAAGTCAAGAATCAATGGGTGGCGACTAGGTGGCGGTTGCATGTAGGTGTGTGTGTATGTTTTTATGTTTGACAAAGAGATGAGTGTTTGACCAAAATGTTAAACCGCCACCCTTTTATAACAAGGGTTTCAGAAATGGCAAATTTGGTCCCTTAGATTTCTAACACTCTTAATTTTTGGTTTAAAGGTTTTCTAGGGTAAACAAGTTTGAAGATTGGCAAATTCAGTCCTTATAGTTTAATAGAGCTAGAAAACAATTAGCATATTGCACATAAGTCCCTAAACTCTTTAACTAATGATAATTTTGGCCCTTTGAGTTAAAAATAATTAACTCCCCCTTAAATTATAACCCTGTATTACTACAAAACCTTTTCCATTAGTTGTATGATATGATCTAGAAACCCGTTTAATGCAATAAACTTGAAATCACTCTCCCCCTCAAACGATGACCCATTTTCTATTGAAAGAGTTGTAGTCGTTGTTTGAGTTGAAAAGTTTATTTTGAAAAAAAAACATGAATTGATGAATTTCCAACAACACTTTACCACCGTGATTAACACAAATAATTAAGAAGAAAAAAATTATTTGGTTATAAAAGGAAGACTTCTCTTCTGAAAGAGGAAAAACGCACTGAAACGTACATTAATCCTTGGATGCACGGATATTAAGTAATCCATGCCCAGGAAAAGTTAATTACCTGTTGTTAAGAACAGTTGTCTTTTTTGGCGACATGCTTTCCTCAAATTGAAAAGCGGGTTGTAGTCGGAAATAACTGCAAACCATTAAGACATGTTTTAAAATATTTTGAACTTTCGCTCGAACTTCATTTAAAGGCCCGTGTCATTATTGAATGACATTTCTAGGTCCGTAAATGTTATCGATTTACAGAAGACATGTCTTGAAAAATATTTTTGGTATTTTCTATTTTTTGATTTTTATGGTTTTTATATTTTTGTATTTTGTTTTTGTGTTTAAATATATACAAATATACATAGGATATATGAAGACCATCCTTTACTCCTCTTCTCCTTCCTGAAGACGTTTAAGGGTTTTCGGAGTCATACTCTTCATACCAAGACATGGGAGTAGAAATTCGAACCGCTCTCTCGGTAATGCCTTGGTGAATATGACGGCAAGCTGATAATCCGTCGTCATGAAGTACAATTCAACCACACTTTTCTCAACCTGCTCTCGAATGAAATGATGACGTATGTCAATGTGCTTGGATCGGGAGTGCTGGACATTGTTACAGCAGAGAGCAATAGCACAGCAGTTATCACAATACAGGGGAATCTTGTTGAAGGCAAAACTATAGTCGGAAAGCTGTGATCTCATCCAAAGTATGAGCACAGCATCCAAACATGGCAATGTATTCAGCCTCTGTGGTTGAAATCGCAGTGCTCTTTTGTTTCTTTGATGACCAGCTAACTAATTTATCTCCAAGGAACTGAGCACTTCCTAACGTACTTCTTTGTGTATCTTGACAACCTGCATGGTCCGCATCTGCATAGGCCGTTAGTGCCATAGCGGTGTCTTTCAGATACCAAAGTCCCTAATTAATGGTTCCTTTATGATACCGAAAGACCCGTTTAAGTGCTTCAAAGTGCTTTTTGGTAGGCAATGCCTGATACCTAGCACACATGCAGACACGAAATACAAGGTCGGGTCTACTGGCAGTGAGGTACATTATGGAGCCGACCATACTCCGAAACCGATTCTAGTCAACATGAATCCCTAAGGGGTCCTCATCCAGTTTAAGTTGATCCACCATAGGCGTATCAACAGGGTCACACGAATCCATCCTAAATTTCTTTAATATTTCTAGAGAAAATTTTGATTGATTAATAAAAATGCCTCCGGGACTTTGAGAAACTTATATCCTAGGAAAAAATACAATGTCCCATCTTAAACATTTAGAATTTTGAACTCATCTCATTGGAAAATATGTCACATGCTTTAGGGTCGGTCGAGGAAAATATGATATCATCTACATATATTTGAACAAGAAGAATATGGTTGCCTGTTTTCTGATGTGAAAATGTCGGGTCAACTACACCTTTGAAAACCATGTTGTCCGGAAGAAGAATAACCGTGACAAAGTGTCATACCACGCCCGAGGAGCTTGCTTTAAACCATACAGAGCCTTCTTCAGACGACAAACATGTGTCGGATGATCTAGATCAACGAAACCCTCTGGTTGACAAGCATAGACTTCCTCCTTCAACACGCCATTAAGGAATATTGTCTTGACATCCATTGATAGATGGTCATGTTCTTACTGGCGGCATTAGCGATGAAGATTCTTATAGCCTCGATGCGTGCAACCGGTGCAAAGGATTCCTCGAAGTCAATACCCTCCTCTTGTCGATATCCCTTGGCCACCAACCGAGCCTTATTTTTTAGAACATTACCGTACTCATCAAGCTTAAATTTTTAAATCCACTTGAGAGCAATAATCATGACACAGTATGGTCGTGGTACTAATTCCCATACTTGAAGTCGATCAAATTCGTGAATCTCATCTTGCATGGCTTAAAACCAGCAATCTTCAGTTATGGCAGATTTGAAGTTCTTTGGTTTAAATTTTGACAGTACAGAGTTATACAAGCACCACAAGGCATCGGTTGCAAGTTGTTTTTTGGTGGATACCGGTCGAGAGGGATTGCCAATGACATTATCAAGCGGGTAATCCTTGCTCCATTTCCCGAGATGATGTGGTTGAGTGACATGAGTTAATTCTGCTGAACTAACATCCTCGGATGATGATGCTTCAGAACTAGGTTCCGGAGCAAACACGTTTACGAAGGGATCGTTGTCAACAGGAGCAAAAGGATTGTCTTTAATGATAGTAGATCCAGCTGTAACGCCTTGTTATGAACTTGAAGATTGTAATGCCGAAGATGACGATGAATGACTTGGGGAAGGTGCATCTTGATCAATGGTAGTAGAAGAAGGTGTACTGGCTGAATTGACTGGAACTAGAACTGCTGGAGCAGGAGAAACCGGTCTTTCAATACGAGGAGGTTCTAGGTATTCATCGAACATCAGTTGTAATAAAATCTCTAGTTCTTTATTTTTTAGGGGTACATAAGGTGTTGCAGGAACCGAATTGGGTACGAGCCCTGAACTTATCTGTCCAGGCATAAAAAACATAGGTGCGGGTCCTGTACTGAGTCGTACAGGAGCCAAAGGCTCAGACAACTCATCGAATTGAACGTGAATAGTTTCCATGATTTGTCGGGCTCTTTTGTTATAGATTCTATAACCCTTCCTGCTTGGTGCATAACCAACTAAAATTCCAATATCAGCTGTTGGTTGTAATTTTACAAGATCCTCGCTGTCATTTGTAGGGTAACAAAGAGCACCAAAGACTCCAAAAAAGGTAAGATCAGGCTTCTTATCATGCACCAGCTCATATGGGGTTTTGTTATGACGAGTGTGAATAAGGGATCGGTTTTCAGTGTAACAAGCAGTAGCAACAGCTTCTGCCCATAGAAACATCAGGGCCTTGGAGAATATCAACATTGTCCTAGGAGCCTCAACAAGAGTACGGTTCCGTCTTTTGACAACGTTGTTTTGCTTTGGAGTCCTCGTAACTGATTTTTGGTGAAAAATGCCGACACTTTCATAATATTAAGTCAGAACTTGATTGACAAATTCTGTGCCATTATCGGTACAGATATATCTGACAGTTTTGTTGAGACCGACTTGTATTTGCTTTAAAAATTTGATGACGACCTTTGAGGTTTCATCTTTCGATCTCAAAAACTTAACCCATGTAAACCTGAATAATCATCAACGATGACTAAGATGTATTTCTTCCTATTAATTGTTTGCACTCGCATCAGTCCACATAAGTCCATATGAAGGGTATTAAGAACTTCCAAGTTGGTGTTTTCAGTTTTGGGTGTGTGGGTATGTTTTTTGCTCTTTCCTAGTTGACACTCGGAGCAAAGATGATATTTCTTAGACTTCAATCTAGGTAAGCCTCTTACTAAATCCTTTCTTTCAAGGTCATTGATGGTACCAAAGTTCAAATGGTTTAAACGACGATGCCATAACCATGATTTGTTCTTGGAGGCTTTGGACAACAAGCAGATTAGGAAGGACTTCATCATGTCTTCAACCGAGATAGTGTATAAATTAAAACCACAAGAACCTTTAATTAATTCAACACCATCTATATCTCGAACATAACATGAATGCTTCCTAAATGCAACTTCCAGATCAGTATCACAAAATTGTTTGACAGAAAATAGATTGTGTCCCAGTCCTTCCACAAAGTATACCCTAGAGATCACATTGTCACCAATCACGTAATCTCCATAACCCATGATAGAACCAAAGTGGTCATTCCCGAATCTAACTGTCCCTATGAACTTTTTCATAAAATTCCTGAGCCGTGAGCGATCCCCTGTCATATGTTTTGAGCAGCATGAGTCTAAATACCAAAGGACGATCTGTACGACCTGCATTTGAAAACAGACAAAAATGGAGAGTTTGGAAAGTTGGATCCTTAATTTTGGTTGGGGCCAAGTTGGTTAGCATAAGCAATTGTCTGGTTCTCAGGTGGAGTGGGAATGCTAACGGGAACTGCCTGGTACTGTTGGTTTTTACGTTGGTATCAAGTTAATGGTTTCTGAGACGTGTGACTTAATTTCCCAGTTTTACTAGTACTAATGTTTTCTATTTTCTTAGCATGCACTACTTTGGATTTAGTGAGCCTAGTTAAAGGGCACTATTCTCCTAAAGTAAACGTCCTTCTCGTGGGACCTACATTGGTAAGCATTTTGCCTGTTGCTTTCCAAACTTTCTTGACTTTCTTAGGTTTTCAAACTTGCTTAACTTTACGCACAAAATTTTTAACAGAGGGGGATGCATTCACAGAGTGCAAATAATTAACCACACATATATCTTGATTTACAGAAATTAAGCATTTGTTACATGTCTTGCAAACAGAATGAGAATTCGAATTAATTACAGTACGCTTAGAGTTAATACTAGAATCAACACGATTCATGGTTTTCAAACTAGACTTATTGGTCCTAGGGTGTGCTTCTACTTTCTTCTTGTTGACACTTTTAGCCAGCGAGATCCTATTTTTTTTAGTATTGCTCCTAGGCTGTGATCCGCTAGTATCAGTGCAACTGTTTACTCATGTAGAAGGAATCACATGGACATTAGTCTTATGAATGTTCAGTTGCTCTACATGTTTGTGTGTGTTATTATTTGACATTACACATTGGTCCTTAAAAGTAACTTGCTTTTTCTTAGTTAAAAGGGTAGAAGCATGTTTTTCATCTTGTTTATTGAAGTCTTTCAAACAAGTGCCAATCACATATGCTAATAGTTCCTGAGAGTGTTTAGTGTAAAGGCAAGCAAATGCAAATGATCTATCTAATGGTCTTTCAACCTTAACTTCCTCTACTATCTCGCGAAGGGTGTCTACATTTTCCTTAAGATGTTTGACATAATTGAGATGCACTTCCCTATTGTTCCTATAGCAAGAGGGAATTGGTTCAACATCTATAGCATACCTACCAGGTGCAAGAACTTTTAGTTTTACAGAATCCCTAGTGATGCATTTCAGATTTTCATGTATTTGGGCTTTCAGATTCCTATTTTTAGTTAACAAGGCAGTTGTCTGTTCGATATGTTTAGCACGCGTGATCTTAATAGAATCATACAGTTCCTTATAATGTTGCTTAATTTTTTCATTCTCAGCCCTAAAAACTCATTTTTTCATTCTAAGGCCCTAAAATCAAGAGTACAATCTGCTTCACTACGGGTCTCTTTTAATTGAGAGATTTGCATTCTCAATTTTTTGATGGCGTTGTCTTTTCCTTGAATGGAAGCTTTCATTTTTTCGATTACAAAGACTGAGTCAAAATTAGGAGCATCTTGAGCGGGTGGAGATGTGTTGTTTCCAAAACGTTTTTTAAGGTTTTGATACTTTAACTGCAAATTTAAGTGATTTAGCTTAAGATTGGAAAAGCACTTTACTAATTTAGTATGATCATCTTTTTGAACCTTAGCATGTAATTTAGAAAGCTATGCTTCAAGTTCCAGACAACGTGCTTGAACAACAGTGTGGGCATCATGCATTTTAGTGAATCTAGATACAGTAAGCTCAGAATTTGTTGCAATATAAAACACATCTTTGGACAAGCAATCAGCAATTAAGTTGTCATTTGCAATGAGAAGATTTTTCCGCTCAATCTCATCACACTTCCTATTCATAACATTTTGGTCAACCTCAGCTTCTAACTCTTCAAAAATTTCTTTCATTTCTTTGATTTCTTTAGTGAGAGCCTTTTTAATACCCTCAAAATGTTCTTTAAGTGTTTTGAAAAATGGAATGACCTCGGTGAGATAACATTCCTTGGTTTGTTCAAAACCCCTTTCCCCTTCAGTGAGCCCCGTTGGTGTAATTCTCTTTTTACAGGTTTTTTTAAATTCCAAAAAAAGTTGTATAAGTGCAAAAATGTTAATTTTCACTTGACTTTTTGTTAGAAGCACCATAGGGACAAGCGTTACAGGTGTATTGGGAGGATACACCATCAATGCTTTGATTGGTCTAGAAGCTGGGGTCTGCTCTTTGAGAGCTTCTGCTTTCATCTTGACCTATCGAACATCTTGATCACTTACCCTTTATCAAGTTTCTGCGTGTCACCATCCAATGAGGAATCTAGTGTTACAGCGGAACTTCCACCAAACTTCTCCAACTTTTTTCCACTGACACTACTCGTGCACCCTACCGATGCAGGCGGTTCTCTGTGATAGGCTTACCTATAAATAGCATATCTCTGGGTCTTCGCTACTCCTATGTTTGTTGATTGATTGCTACTCCTAAATCTACGCACTCTAAATTGTATCTCAAAAGCACCATCTGGAACCAAACTACTCTTCATAAAACTCAGATCATCTGACATTTGATAGCCATACAAATCTTGATTCCATTTAACTTTGGTATTCTTCACTCCTCCTGACTCTCCCATAAGCATTTCTTGACTCCCTCTAGAGTACATTCCACGCACCCGGTCGACAAATAATCACTCACAGCCTGTCGGCTCGAGTTAATTTAACTACCATCATTAAGCGTAGTTGATAATGAACCACCTGACAATTTCCAACCCAACTGATGTCACCTTTCCCTCTCCCACATCGGACATGGAACTACCTCGTTCCACCATTTTAAACCTCGCCATCCATCATTTATATCACTCGCACAATACCAACATCCAATAAATCTGTACCAGGCGACCACGAATTCAAACTCCACCACTGTGCTGACCAATTGGGAACGACTGACCTAATATCCTTTCCCCATGCTAACTTCTAGAATAATGTTTTATTTTGAGAGCATTGCCAACGAACTCAAGCCATCATCGACAACTTCCAAGGAGAAGTGAGATTCATTCTCAACCACATTCTTGATCGCCTCAATGTTCTTTTGCTAATTTATTTTTAGATAAAAGATCGCTAGAAGTAGAATAAAATAGTTTGATTGTTAAGATTCTTCTATGGAGCTAATGATTCATGCTTTTTCTGAATGATATTAACTACTTGTCTTACTTCCAGTTCTTTGCACCTAAAGCACACTTCTAATAATGTAAAAAAGTTTGGCGAATCATTAAAAAAAATATGATTAAAATTTGACGGCATTTGACTTTGTCCCAAAATTAGCATAAGTGCCATAGGATAGACCGTCGAAGTTTTTGTAGCAAACCGAGCAACCAATAACATGAAGGTTCTATTTCAAAGGAACAGATGAATACTTGGTCCAAAGCCGGTTAGTGTTGTTTCACGGATAGCACGAGGCAGCCGAGGTGAATGGGGTACCTACGCAATAGCGTACAACATTTTTTACTTTATGTCCGACTAAAACCTTGTTCTTTTAGAGTCGTAGGTATTCTCATATGCAAGCAGAGGTGGGATACGGGGGGACGGGGAGCTCTAGCCTTTCTTATGACTTCCCTATCCTCTATTTAACACATGTTTTGTTTTGCAGTTTTCTATGCATAGCACCCCTCTCAAGGGGGTGGAGAGCACCATAGCTTATCTGTTTATATTAGAATTCGGTTTTATTTTAGACAGCATTTTAAACCTAGTTTTAACTAGTTCCCATTTTTTTTTCGACCATGAATCAAAAAGGGGGGAGAGCGAGAGACATAAAGAACAATGAGATTATTGAAAAAAATAAATCTCAACATATTGATAGTATAGTATGAAAAAATAAGGTTCTTTGTGTATAGATTTAAATCATTATGTTTTTAGTCATCAAACGAAAAGGGGAGAACGAATTTGTTTAAATACCCAATAAACCTACTAAAATTTGGTTTATGTTCTATCTCACGATAGACCTTCCAAAGAGGTTATATGATTGACATATCATATGTCTCACCAAACATTGTGCTTTATAAAAACCATCTCATAAAAGAAATCTAGGCTTTTTAGAAAAGAGATCCACCCAAAGTGTCATAAAAAATGTGTATACATTTTATTTTTATTATGTAAACCAAACTATACACAATAAAATGTTTTTTATAATTTCTATTTTATTTTTTACATCATACATGACCTAATCAAATGCCGAGAAAAAAATCGAAGGGTTGTAATTCTTTACAAGATTTTACGGTGATTCTCTCAATTATTGTTTTGAAATAAAGTAGCATCTCATGGATCAATTTGATTTTGCAAACAATCAAAATTTTCAGTTTTAGGTTATTTATAGGCCTGGTTTTTTCTTTGATTTTGCTAAGTCAGGGGTTCCATTTTCATCAACTACGAAAACCGGCAGGAGGAAGAAGAGAGAGTAAAGAAACCGGGCTTGGCAAGTCTACTAGTTACCATTAGCTATTTTGGCTAAAATGAATTATGAGTATCATCACAAAAAAATGACCTAAGCCAGAATTTTCTCAAGTTTTTCTCACACCTTTCAATCACTTAGTAGAAAAACTCCTCTAATCATCTGAATATATGTATTTCAATCTCGCTATTTCTTGCAGAGTTTTCCTTTAGCATTTGTAGGAATTTACTTCAGAAAGAGGAGAAAATAGCCAAATACTCCCTGTGCTCGAAGGATCAATCAAGTTAGTCACCAGCATCGCACTTGCTCTTTCCGGGAGTTTAGTGTGGACTGGATCGATGTAGTGTATCGACTACGGAGGTAGTTTCACATCTGCGTTGCCTTCTTATTTTTGAAGTGTCATATTTGTGTGTCTAAGTTTTTGGTATAAATAGGAGTTAATTTAGTACCTCACGGTCGAGAAAAATGTCAAGTGTTGTTGAATTGTTTGGGTTAGTTGTGGTGTTGGTTGTGGAGTAGATGATCGGGATGTGTGTGGATAGACATTTGTGTGAAAAATTGAGATGTCTATGTTAGCGCTTGGATGTAGATAGAAAGGCTATGGCTCTTTTGAAAGCGGATGATAAGCAATGCATTGTTTTCTGTATGTGGACTTTTCATCTTCGATCGTACTGGATCCGGTCCGTTTTTTTTGAGGACCGCTAGGTTTTGATGTTGTTGAGAGTTAGTCTGGTTTTGTTTGTGGATGAGTTATGAGATAGTTCTGGTTACCTAAGAGTGATGATATGATATCAAACTCTCGAGTAGCTGTGACTCGGCGGTCAATGGGTAGGGATCTTATGTTTTTGCGTGGCTGAGTAGTGAGGTATGTACAAGACCGCTAAATAATTTCTCTTAGTCGGAGTGATTTAGTTTAGGGTAACTCTTGAGAGGATAGGAAGGTGGTCATGATTCTGTCCTTTAGGCTTCTGACTTTGTTAGTCACAGCACTCCGATGAGGCCCGACTGATACACTGTATTCATGTTGGTGTCATTTTTTGCATTTCGATGTTTGCGTGTGTTGGTGTCTAATGTGTGTCTTTACGTGTGACTCAAGCCTCCTTACTCCTTCTAATGTGAGGAATGTAGTTGTGTTATGTTAATCATTATCTTCCCAGTTTACTGAGTTATAGAGAAATAACCACGCAAGAGACAGACTCCTGCGCAATTCAATTCAAGGCTTTGGTGACTTGCATACGCATATTAATTTGTTCCTTGTGTATCTCTAAACAATACAGCTGATAATAGTGCAGTGGTGGCAGTTAGAGACTAATAACAAATATGAATCACAATGTGTCTATTAATCTCTGCCCGATAATTACCCCTCTAAACCCTTCAGTAGTGTTTGTCTCTGTACAGTTGAGTAGATCCCTAAGCTGAGTATTGACTGAATATCTTGAGAGAAAGTATGATATACGATGTGAAGTTTGGTGTGAGAGTCATTAGACTGCACAAAGATGAGAATTTTGGAATGCAGAGTTAGTTATGTAATCGGTTCAAAAATGGAAGTTGAGATACTGCATATCATTAGATAATAAGACTCAAAAGATCTGAGTCGTGTATGTTGTGTAATCTGCTCGCTTTCGTTACTTGTGGACTAACATACTAGTTCGTGCTAGATTTTCTATGATGTGAAGTCAATGCGTTTTTTAAACTATGCGCATAAAAAACTTTAAGGGTTCCTGTCGAGAACACCGGCAGAGAGTAGAGAATCTATCATTGTTCTATAGCTTTGTATATATATATTGTCTGTGATGGGTGCTTTTCAAGATCGTGCGTACCATTCAGAATGACTTACAAAAAAAAAGTGTGTATAATTGAGACACTTGTGCGTATCTAATGGTTAATTGGATGATTCGATACCTTGAAATCACCGGAGGTAGACTGGTGCTGAGTTGACCGATATTGGACATAATAGAGATCTCGCAGGTTTCAGATGTGAGTGGATGCTGATGCGCGTAATATGATATTTATAACGATTTCATAACATAATGTGCTAATGTAAGTGATGTGAACGCATGGCTATTTGATTAGTTTCTTAGATCTCCAGTAGTAGATTGTGGTTGTATGCAGATATCATGTTGGGTGCGCAATGTGCTGATACATATGCGCGCAGGAACACGTGTTAATGTTAAATCTGAAGCTATGACTGTGGGTTAAATGGAGAGCATAACTTTAGATTGGTGTGCGCAAGTTGTGCAGACAGAACACATGAGTGTAATCAATTTTCTACACGAACTAGTGCGCATAATAGAGAGTTTGTTCGCGGTGTGATACATTGTTCTGTGTTGTACAGATGATAATAGATTGGGCAAGAGCACCATGTTGTCTATCGCTTGTGTTCCAAGTTACTCGCTTAATTTTCGCATATAGTTAACACTCGATAGAACGTCAGTCTGTGAGAGATGAAATGAATGAATAGTCACTTGTACTTGTGTATGATACTAGTGGAGCAGTAGTAGTTTGGTATCTTGTGAGTTGAGTATTGTGTGATTATACCAGATGAGATATCACAGCCGAATATATTTGAATCGACAAAAGAGAAGTGATTTTTGGCTTTTAAAGTTGTATTGTGACCCTGCTGTGAGAAAATCCAGTCGGGCGTGGAGTTGATAGGTGTAAATATTAGTTGTATTGGTGTGTCGCGTGTGTTGAGGAGTCTGAAGCCTTTAAAGGGATTGAACATGGATATGCTCACGCGGATTTGTCAACTCAAAAACTCTATAATTCCATTGATTCCATTTCTCTTTTAGTTCCTCTTTGTTTAGTCGTTAGTCATTTCCATTAAACACTTAACGATCGTTAACTATTTACGTGTAAAATAAATAAATAATATTTATTAATCGTTAACTTGTAGTGAGTGCAATCCCGTGATCTTGAGTTCGATCCTAACACACAACTATTATTTTTACGTCCATAAACTAACAGCTCCCACTTGGACAAAATTTAATAGTGTGATCACATCGGTTAGCGTCTAGTTACACGCCGATGCCTCTAGTACGATCTCAAGTAAGGTCTCCTGGAAAAACCTTTTAATGATTCATCATTATTATTATCCTTTTGTTTCTAATACAATGTTAATAAGGATATGGATCTCAAGTCATTCCTTAATTAACTGATTCTGTTTCTCGTTTATCCGATTGAGCAAGATTACCAAATCTTCTGAACGTATTCCAGAAAATCTTGGGTGTGGCCACACATACATCTTACCAATCCCACGAGGGGCCCAGCTGTATTAAACTTCAAAACGAATTTGAAGGAAACAAATTCTTTATTTGACTACAAGCAAAACTTATGAATTTTGCAACACTTCTGAAAACAATCCGTATAGCTACCAGTTACGTATAGCGTTAAATTGCCTTACAGAAATGCACTAGATCCATGACAGTTTCCTGGTATCTCAAGTCAGAGGATAACTATTTATGATTTACTTAATGACAAGATCCATAAAGTACAATCACATAGTTGGGATAAGTCCTATATTCAATTCATCAAATATCATTTAAATTTGGTATGTAATCACATCAATATACTTTCAAGTATACCCGACCAACATTTAAATTTGTCTTGATTTAATAATATTCCCATATTATTAAACGACAACGGACATTTAGAATAATTTAATATTCATGGATTTAAAACATGTAAAATAGGATACAAAATTAAATAACAAAATAAACACAACCATCATTTTATTTTATCAAATAATAATGTTTACACATCCTTTATCCAAATACTAATCACAGATATGCATGAAACTACTAGCTAATCGAAGTCCAATTCCATTGGCATGTTCACTAACTTTTCCTCTAGGTAAAGCTTTAGTAAAAGCATCAGCTAGGTTTTTATCTGTGTGAACTTTTATTAACTTGATTTCACCACTCTCGACTTGTTCTCGAACATAGTGATATCTCCGCAGAAAATGTCTGGCGCCTTTCATGACTCCAGGTTCATTGGCGAATATGATTGCAGCAGAATTGTCACAATACATATTAATAGGTTTACTTATTGAAGGCATCACTCCAAGATCTTCAACAAACTTCCTAATCCAAACTGCTTCCATTGCAGCTTCTGACGCAGCCATGTACTCAGATTGTGTCGCATGCATCGCAATGGTAGTCTGCTTCTTGCTCTTCCAGTCTACTGCTCCTCCATTGACAACAAAGACATAACCCGTCTGAGACTTTGTATCATCTTTATCGCATTGCCAGGACGCATCACAGAAACCTGTAACATCAAGTTCTGTATCTGGATTTCCGCCATATACTAAAAACATATCTTTCGTATTCCTCAGATACTTTAGAATATGTTTAACAGCAACCCAGTGGAGCTTCCCCGGATTCTGTTGATACCGACTGACCAAGTTTTGAGCAAACGCCACATCTGGCCTTGTGCACCTTACAGCATACATGATAGATCCTACAGCCGAAGCATAAGGTACCCTTTTCATGTAAGCTTTTTCCTCATCTGATGAAGCACACATTTCATTACTCAAATCATGTTTGACTTCCATCGGTATAAAACCTTTCTTAGAGTTTTGCATATTGAATTTCTTCAATATCTTATCGATGTAAGCACTTTGGTTAAGTCCAATCAACCGCAGAGATCTATCTCTATATATCTTAATTCCCAGAATGTATGCAGCTTCTCCTAAATCCTTCACAGAAAAACATTTTCCAAGATAGTCCTTAACTTCCTTAAGCTTTGGAATGTTATTTCCCATAATCAAAATGTCGTCGACATATAGGATTAAGAATACTACATCACTCCCACTAGCTTTGCGATATACACATGGCTCATCACGATTTTGAATAAATCCAAACCTTTTGATTTCTTCATCAAATCGTTTATTCCATTGACGTGATGCTTGCTTCAAACCATAAATGGCCCTTTGAAGTTTGCATACACCGTTTGGAAATTTTGGATCAACATACCCTTCAGGTTGCTCCATATAGATGTCCTCATCTAAGCGACCATTCAAGAAGGCAGTTTTAACATCCATTTGCCAAATCTCATAATCATAGTATGCAGCTATGGCTATGAGAATCCTAATAGCTCTAATGTCTGCTACTGGAGAAAAGGTCTCCTCGTAGTCAATCCCATAGGTTTGAGTGCAGCCTTTAGCCACCAGACGAGCTTTATAGGTGTGTACTTTACCATCCATGTCAGTCTTCTTCTTGTATAGCCACTTACTCCTAACTACCTTGGCATTAGGAGGGCGGTCTACTACAATCCAGACTTTATTGACTTTCATGGATTTCATTTCCTCATCCATTGCACCTTGCCATAAAACCTTATCAGGGTCAATCATAGCAGCTCGATAATTAGCAGGTTCTCCAAGATCCCCTACTTCATCATCCTCAACCTCCATGTTTAGACAGAGACGGTTGGGTGCATTTTTAGGCCTTTCGGACCTACGGACAGGAATTAATTCCGGTGGAGGACCCAGACTTTCAGGCTCTACTGGAATCTCGCTAGTGTTTTCAGAAGGTAATGTATCTATATGATCATCTTCCAGATCACAATCTCTCCCACTGAATTCTTGAGATATGAGATCTCTTTCAAGAAAATCTCCATACCTTGCAACAATTACTTTGTTTTCAGGTGGAAAGTAAAAATAGTAACCCATAGTTTCCTTAGGGTATCCTACAAAGATACACTTGACAGATCTCTGTTTGAGTTTATCAGCTGAGTCACGTTTCACATACGCCTCACAACCCCAGACCTTTAAATAAGACATATTCGGCACTTTGCCATGCCATATTTCATATGGTGTCTTATCAACCTTCTTAGTGGGAACCATATTAAGAATACGCACAGCAGATTCTAAGGCATAATCCCAAAAGGATAACGGTAGAGTAGTAAGATTAAACATAGATCGTACCATATCTAGTAGTGTACGATTTCTCCTTTCAGATACACCATTTTGTTGTGGAGTATATGGAGAAGTAAGATTCTGAACTATTCCGTTCTCACTTAGATAATCTTTAAACTCTTGGCTTAAATATTCACCACCTCTATCGGATCGAAGAGCTTTAATCTTCTTTCCTAGTTGCAGTTCTACTTCTGCTTTGAAAACCTTAAATGTTTCAAATACCTCATGTTTATGTTTAAGCAAATAAACATATCCATAACGACTGAAATCATCCGTAAAGGTTAAGAAGTAGCTAGCACCTTTCCTTGACACATGTCTAAGTGGTCCACACACATCAGTATGAATTAGACCAAGTAGATCTGTAGCTCTTTCAATATTGCTATTAAAAGGTTTCTTTGTCATCTTCCCAGAAATACAAGATTCGCATTTATCAAATGATTCCTCATTGATACTTTCCAAAAGACCTTCACGTTGAAGCTTTTGCATGCGAGTCTTGCCAATATGGGCAAGTCTACAGTGCCAAAGATAAGAAGAATCCAAGTCTAACTTTCTCTTCTTATTGATGCTAAAGACAGAATTATTATTCTTGGTGACATTTTTATTCATGTCAATTTCAAACACACCATTCACAGAAATAGCACTAAAATAGAATACACCATTTAAAGAAACAGAAATTCCATTACTAGCAACAGTATGTTTAAAACCAAGATCCAACAAACATGAAAAGGAAACAACACCTCTAACAATAGAAGGTGCATAATAACAATTGTTTAATTTCAGTACTAAACCCGAAGGTAAAACTAAATCAACCATTCTTATGGCTTCAACAGCTGCTTGTGTTCTATTGCCCACATGCAAATATTGAACCCCATAAGATAGTTTCCTTTCTACTTTAAATCCCTGCAGCGTATTACAAACATGAATACGGCATCCCGTATCATATACCCAAGAATTTAATTTGTGAGTTAGATTGAATAATTCAATTGCAAATAAATTACCTGAACCTGCAGCACTATGCTCAGACTTCTTCTTATTTGCTCGCAACTCTTCGAGATAAAGAGGGCAGTTCCTCTTCCAATGCCCAGTCATGTGGCAGTGGTGACAAGCTTGATCCTTATTAGGATTTTCCTTTCTCTTCAAAGGATTAGGCTTAGGCTTTGGTTGATAAGGCACAACTTGCTTATTCTTATCAGCCTTACCCTTGCCTTTGACCTTCTTGTTCGCTTGCGGTTTTGGCTTGTTATCTCTACCCTTTTGTATTGTAAATACTTGAGGAGTAGGTGCTTTGTCTTTCAAACCCTTTTCGAAGTCAATGAGCAGTGCGTGTAGCTCAGTAACTGTCTTCCCCACGCAATGCATATTGAAGTTTCTTACAAAATCACCAAAATCCTTGTTAAGGGACCTGTTGATTAAGTTAACAGCCATATCATTGTCGTATGGTTTCCCAAGTGTATGTAATTGGTCCATGAGTCCTTTCATTTCCAATACATGTTCACTAACGGGTTTACCAGGGGCCTGTTTGCAACTATGTAGAGCATCCACCAGATCGTAGATTTCTACAGCAGGAGGCTTCTTAAACATTTTTTGAAGTTCAGCCAGCATGTTTTGGGGTGGATAATTTTCAAACTTCCTTTGAAGAGCAGGTGACATTTTTCTAAGCATAATACAAGCCACATCAGAGTGCTTTTTATATTCTGCTCTGAATGCTGCTTTTTCTGCCTCAGTTGCAGTATCAGCGGGTTGTTCTGGACAAGGCTTATACAAATAGTCAAAAGTATCCGCTACTCTCAAGACAATTCTTAGCGAGCGATACCATTCATTGAAATTTGGGCCAGTCAGTGTTTCTCGTTCAAAGAAAGTCTTGAACGCAGAACTTAAAGTGTTATTTTCGGAATGAGCCATTTCTACAGAAAAAGTTCAAAATTATTAGTATTTTCGATAATACCTTTTTTCAAGAAAATAAAATATACCTAGGTAATATTCATATAACCATAGTATTTCCTTGAAAACTAGAACCCACATTGACATAAACTCATCACATCAGTTGATCTGCTAGTGATGAATGTATTCAACTTGGTAACTTGTCGAACAAGTAATTGACAAACATTTTCAATTTCTAGATATTTATGGGATTTACATTGCCAAAACTAGTTGCATTGTAAACATGTTTCATCCCATCTTAATGCCTTGAGTTTCTAGATCTCACTAAGTAACTCAATTAAGTCATTCTAATCTAAAGAACGCAAACTCATCCATGTGAGGTCTCACTCAATCATGATAGTTTTCTGTCCGTTACGATATAGTCCAAGGTCTCACTTGATCGCAATTTCAAGTGTCCTTTAATTAGATGGCATTAGACTTAAGTTTAAGGGTATTAATTTTGACATGTGAATCAAAATTATGTATGGAGAAGCATGCATACAACTCCATAGCATATGTTTAATAAAACACTTTTTATTAACTTTTAAGGTGAAGATTAAATAAACATAGTTTGGTTGAGGCATTGGATGAACCAATTAAAGAAGTGCCCTCAATTATCGTCCACACCGTACTTTTGCATAAGTCTTTCAACTTAGTGTTTCGGATGTGGAATTGAGGCAAATCAACCTTAAAGTAATTTTGTACTTTTAAATAGTCGTAGGTAACTCCAATTTGACGCACAAGCAAGCCGAGAATTCGGTCAGCGTGAAGCTTGACTTCCTTCTTTAGTCGGGTTCGACCAGCGACGCGTTAAACTTCCCACACAGTTTGTCAAATTGGATGAGCCTTTCTAACCATTTAGTACGAAAATTACCAATCAACTATTTAATCTTCAAAACAATTCTTAATTTTTTATATTGATTTAGTCCATATTATTTTCTTTGAAAAATTACCCTTTTTGTTACAAACAATTCGCCATAATTAAATAAACAAAAACAAGTAATTAAAATAATTGACTAAACAATAAACACATAATAACAATTTATATGCGTTAAAGTAAATCATGTAGCCACATGCAATCCTTTTATACGATGAACCCTAATTTTAAATTCTAGGTTTTACTTATCATATATCCAATCAAGAATCAATATATAAGTCTTCCCGAATTTTAGATTTATCGTACTAAAATTAAGTGGTCAAAATATACACGTACCCAGTTCCTCTGTTGATTCTTGGAGAATTATCTTGATTAGCTCGACTGGTGTTTGATGAAGTTCGAAGGTTGTTGTTATCTTAGGAAAAGGTCATAGATATACATAGAAAGGATTTTATGTTAAACGTTTTGGATGGTACGTTACATGAATAACGTACATGGAAAAATGGAAATTAGAACGTATTTCTTGACATATTACAATGTTTACTTTACATAAACATTAATGAAGTTGGTGTTGGTAGGCGCGTGAGCTCGTTTATTTGAAAATGTAAGTTACGTTACATTATTGGATGGAATATCAAACACATTGATATTAAGGAAAAAAAAATATATCCGTGAAAATGGTTGTATTAAAGACAATAGGTGGAATATTACATTAAAGTAATATTGTGGAAAATTGTGGGTTGTTATAATGTGTGTGTGGATAACAATATTAGGACCGATAATCAAACCAAAAGAGTAATAATTTGCTTATTAAGAATTGAAGTTTGAATATTTTATACGAAAACAATCCAAGAACAATCTAAAGAAAGATTGTATCACGATCTTGTACACACGCTATGTATCGAGTTAACCAATTACTAGCTTGATAACACGTAGCGTTTAACCGAATGATTCGATCCGATCAACCCAAGGTTATGGAGCCGAATGAAGGACAAGAATAGTGATAGAGTTTTTAGGGATTATTGTGTGTGTCCTTTTCACATCTCCATGTAGGTGTTTATATAGGCTCCCTTTCCCTAATGTAACATCTATTCATTAATATCAATTATGTACCATCAATTCTTAATTATGTAACATAATTATGTAACATTATGTAACATTAAGTAACAATAATTATGTAACATTATGTAACATCAATTATGTTATTATGTACATGTCCTTGTCCTTATGGTCGTTAGTCTTTTCCGTTAAATACTTAACGACCGTTAAACGTTTACGTGTAAAATTAACAAATATATTATTTATTAATTGTTAACTCGTAGTGAGTGCAATCCTGTGATCTTGAGTTCGATCCTAACACACATCTATTAATTTATCGTCCATAAACTAACACTAAGTCCAACGGGTTCTTTGATATGAATTTAGCTTGATTTGGAAATGGTGTTCTACTATGTTTTCCTAATAAACATGCATCACAAATTTGTCCGACATGATTTATTCTTGGTATTCCTTCATCTAGACCCTTCCTAGTCATCTTGTTGATATCGTCAAAGTTCAGATGACCTAATCTAGCGTGCCATAACCATGCTTGGCTATCTATATTTGCTAAGAGACATATAGGTGCTTCTATTTGTAATTTAATACTGTAAAGTTGATTCTTGGATCTTTCAACCTTTATCAACAACTTCTTATGCTTTTCATACAAAGTCAGCTTGTCTCCATCCATGATGATCTTACAACCTATCTCCGTAAGTTATCCTAGACTTAGTAGGTTGCTTTTAAGGTTTGGTATATAGTATATGTCCGATACTATCTTCTCTTGGTTTCTACAACCTAACAATATAGAGCCTTTACCCTTTATCTGTACATATGATCCATCTCCAAAACGTACTCGTCCTGTTACGCTTTCATCAATATCCTTAAAATGACTCTTGACTCCCGCCATATGGTTACTTGCACCATTATCTAAATACCATATGCTTGCATCTCCTGAAGCATATTTACCTGGTTGAATTTGGCCTTCATTCAACAACACTTCCTCGTGTGTAGTCATTAATAATGATGGTTCATCGTCTTCTAAGATAAGGTTTGATTGTTCCTGAGTTGTCGATGTTCCTCTACAATCTTTCTTAAGATGTCCAAGTTTCTGACACTTGTAACATCGTACTTTACTCAAATCCCACTCACCTTTATTCTTATTTGAGTTTCCTTTGTGGTTTGAGTTCCCTCCTTGTGAGTTGTTTCTGTTTCTATTATTCCGCCAGTTTCCTTGTGATAAATTTGTCTAACTCCGCATTTACTAATCGCCTTCCCTTTTCTCGAGTGTTCCCATGGTGCGCATAGCAAGTTCCCTCCTGGCTGTTTCAACTTGACCTCCTTCCGAGCTTTATCCTTTCCTCAAACGCCTTGAGTTTTCCAGTGATCTCATCTAAAGAGATATCGTCAAGATCACTTGTCTGTTCTATGGATGCTACTATCTGAATGAATCTATCTGGTGTGGAATCTAATAGTTTTCGTACTAAAAGTGATTTCATCCAAAGCTTTCCCTAATTTCTTGCCTTACGTGGCATAAGCCGTTTAGTTTAGGCCGTAAATTATGCATCCACCGTGTCATCATCTCTTCTTTGAAGGGTATTATACCCAATCATCAATGATTTGTAATACCGTGCTTACTGCACTTTCTCTTCTCCAACGTTTCCGTTTTTAAATGAATCCCATAATTTCCATGGCTGTTTCACAACCCGCTAACTTGTAAATCACATCTCGTCAATCGCTTTGATATAGAAGGCCGTCGTTGCCTTTGTCTTCTTTTACTATCTTCCGAGCCTTCCCTATAGGATTCTAAAGTCGCTTCCCATAAATCATATGCTTCTAATATACACCGAATTTGTATAGCCCAAACAGTGTAGTTTGTGGTTTTCAATTTAGGGCATTGATATTGTGCGATTGGTGCTACGGGTTTTAGTGGTGTCGAAGTGCTAGCCGTATCATCACCAACCGTCTTATATATGCTTATTATCTTCACCTCCTAGTGCGTATGGGTATTATCCTTCCTAGTATGGTATCTCTACTAATATGGGAATATATATAGTTTCCGGGAATCCTAGTAATACGGGATCAATAATAGTTCTCGGGATTTCCTAATAGTACAAAATAATAATTCTATACTATTCTAATAAACTAGAAATCCAAAGAATAAACTTGTGACCTCGATGTTGTGTTAAAACACAAATGTATTCCCTTGTCTCGCTAGTGAAATTATTTACCAACGTTTGTTGTTATTCCCACGTCGTTTCTTTGTTTCTCCTCGCCTTGTTGCCTTTTTTTGTTTCCAATTCCAGTTCGAATTCAGAACCACAACCAAACTCTCGGATTCCTTCTGAGTTGTTGTTTTTGCTTCGAACCAAAAGTACCACGGTTCCTTTATTTTTCTTGTTGTCGAATCGGTTTTTCTACCCAACGAGTCAAACACAAAAAAAATCCACAAATAAGTGTCAGCCTCCTTACTTTGTTGAATTCTTTTCCTTAGTATACCACACTACACGTTTTTTATATTTCCTTGTGCTTCGAAATCCAAACGACCCCTTGTACAAAATCCGGTACCAAATTCGGTATCCTACACCGAAACAAACTAACTCTTTGTTTCTGATTTCACCGAAACAAACTTGGTTGCTTGTTTCTGTCTTCGTTGTTGTTGTTTCTTGTGTCGTCCCGACACGTTTTCCACACTAAATTTTCCTTGAGTACTCCTTTATTTCCTTGTTCCACGTATATGTTTTTGATCTTTTCCACAACAACGTTCCTCGCGTTTTATCCTTGCGTTTTCTTCTACTTTGTGTCTTGTTTTACCCGGTTTCACAAAGTCTCCTTCCCACTCGTTCTATACCCAAACGATGTGTATTCCTTCTCCTTTCATGTGTCGCGTTAATAGCAAACACAAAAGAAACCTTAGCGCTTTTCCTACTCTTTGTTTCACGTCTCCTTGTATACGACAAAGAGTTTCCTTCCTTCCCTTCGATGTCTCCAACGAAGTTTTATCCCACCAATGACATTTGATGTAAACGTTTGCAACTCCTACGTGTTGGAAACACGAAAAGTGTCGGTCACTTCCAAAGTTGTAACAAGTCTTAGCTCGTAGTTAGTATAAGGATTAGATTAGTAATCTAGTAAACCAAGGATGTTCTCAGCGTGTTCTACCTGTGGCCTTCTCGTTAAGGTTTTTTTTTTATCCAGGAACAAAGTTGTATCGTGTATAACTCCTTGCTCTTGATGCCAAATGTTGTCCCAAAACTGGATCGATATACAAGTTGCAAAGTAAATATGAATAAGTCTTTTTTGTCTAACTATATTAACGTTACATGCATGCAAGTATATACAAAACGAAAGGGTGTGACCCAATCGGTGTGTCTGTTCGGTTTTCATAACCGAATAACTAACTTATAACTACCTTTGTAACTAACATTCGGTTTCTAACTTTCTAACTAACATGTTTGGTCCTTCGTGTATTATAATATTTACATATGAAGCAAAGAACGAGATTATTTGGTTCACACAGGTGGTGACTGCACTTCAGATATATGGATTTAAACCGTAAATCTGGTCACATGAACAGACTCTAAAGCTCTTGGTGTTTTACTTGATTTACATATTTTAGATACTCATAATATTGTGAATTGAGTACTTTAACTTGAAATAAAGGTTCCCAACCTATTTAGTTTTATTCGTCTTGATGAAAATGCATTCAGTTGCTATTAATAATGAAAAGTATATAATATACGCTAAACACATGAAACTAGCATATCTTTCTTCCCACCCACATATGAGTTTTAAAGTTTGTATGTGAGCCGAATGGTTTACGACTCGAAATGGAATTGTGGATCACAACCCCAGTGAAATGTTTATGGTAACTAAACGAAAAGGCTGCTAGGTCCGAAGACTTGACCCCTTAGTATTATGGAATTTTCTCTTGTTTAGGTCATTTCCCTTGAAAATACGTATATCATATAAACTTAATAACAAAGTTGCGGATAGATTACAGATTGACCATAATTTATTAAATCTACATCCTGCAAATTTCTCCTTACAAAAAAATTTATGGAAGACTAGATAGGCTAGAATGAGTTTGTCTGAAAGATATCTAACGAGCTAGAGATATCCTCTTCAACTTGAAAAGCTTGAGGAAGGCTCATATGGCGGCGATAATAAGTGTTTTCTTGGTCTTGTCGTAAGGGTTTCCATCGTTCAAAAAGAGGACCCAATACGTTAACAACATAACCCATGTTAGGTCTATGAAACGGTTCAACTGCAGTGCAGTGTTTTGCCAGTTCAGCCACCTTGAAGATGCTTTCAAGTGTTTCGTTATCATTAGTATCGAGAGCTTTGTCTACATATTTTACCATGTTTTCCTTGGTGATGGGTACCCTTCGAAACCATGTAGCCAATTGACAAGTCTCATCTGGCATAGTTTCATCTAGTGCTTTTCGGCCAGTAATCAACTGCATTAAGACTACCCCAAACGAGTAAACATCCACCTTTGATGTCACTCTCCCGGTAGCTGCATGTTTTGACAAAAAAAAGAAAAAGGAAATGAATTTAAGTTTTAGCATACTTGGGCAACTTTGAATGGATACTATCCAAGGAATACCAATCTATCTACTTAACATAGTCAGCAATTTGTAGTGAAACAAGTAAATCGTAATATGATTTTTATTATACTAATAATCTAGACTCCCCTATTAGCTACAAATATTCGGACTCTCTCTCTTTTCGTTATTCAAATAGAGATGGTAATACCCCTATTTGATCTCTTTGTAATTCTTTTTCTAGCTTCTTGCTGGTTGGTTTTATAATAGTTGCCGTTCTAAAAAAATAAAATAGAGATGGTAATAGCATACTAATAAAACAAAAGCTAGTGGAAAAGCGAAGTTCTCACCAAAGTACTCTGGTGCCAGATAACCCAAAGTCCCAGCCACTCTAGTCTCAACAGAATAGTTTCCATCTGGCGTAATTTTAAGTAAACCAAAATCTGCAACCTTCGCTCTCATGCCATCACCAAGAAGGATGTTAGCCGGCTTCAAGTCTCGATGAATAAAGCTTTCTTGTGCCAAACTATGCAGATACTCAACCCCTCTTCCCACATCTAAACCAATTGAAACTCTTTGTTTCCAACTAAGAGGGGGGCTCTCATTTTCTCTCCATTTAAACAAATGTTGACTTAAAGTTCCTTTTGGCATGTATTCATATACCAAAAGACTCTCATTACCATCAATACAGTAACCAAGAAGAGCAACAAGATGTCTATGCCTTACTTTTGTTAGTACTTGTATCTCGGCTAGGAACTCATTCATCCATTTTGTTGCATTCACACCAGATTTCCTCCTCTTGACCGCAATCTTAGTTCCATCATCTAACTCGCCTTTGTAAACGACTCCAAATCCACCCTTTCCTAACACCTTCTCGTCACTGAAATCATCAGTCGCTTTCTGAAGCATCTGAATAGATATTATCACGTCGGCACTTTTGGAAGAAGGAATTTCGCTGTGATCTACACTTTTTAATTTGCTAGGACTAACTCTATAACACTTGTAAAACACAAACAATACAACCCCGATAACAAATATAACACCACTAATCACAATACCAATAACCAAACCAACTGAACCACTAGACGAGTTTATATTTTCATTGGTAATGCGTTTCCCTAATAAGGGATTATTATCACTTGAAAACTTCATCCTTGATGGGAATACAGGTACAAGCCCAGAAAGATTGTTATTCGACACATCAAGAAGTTGCAGATTCAGTAAAGATGTTAACACCTCAGGAATAGAACCCGTGAGATTATTATTATTTAACGATAACATCCTCAGCGAAGTCAGATTCCCAAAAGCTGGTGAAATAGTACCAGAAAAATTTTGTTTTGAAAAATTCACACTTGTCACACTTTTATTCGAATCACAAACAACAAACTCCCATCTATCACAAGCGTCATTACCTGACCAACGTTCTGCTATTGACATCGGATACCCAAGAGCTCCAACAACCTCAAGCAGTGCTGTCACCTGAGCATCACATTTCCCGGGTTTATCTAAACAAAATCTATTGTTACCAACTAGTGATTCAACTTTGACACCGCTTCTAAAAACAGGCAAAGGACCTTGCAACTTATTATTATGTAAAGTAATATTAGCTAATTTAGTTAATGACATAATTGTATCAGGAACTAAACCAGTTAAGTAATTATCCCTAAGTTGCAAATCGAATAATACACTACACTTTGATAAATCCGGGATAGCACCAACGAATGCATTAGCTTCTAACCAAACTTGACTAATTTGAGTCATGGAAGAGAGTACATCAAGTGTACCACAAAGGCCTTGACCAAGCTGATTATCAAGCCTTAGATTCATAATTTGCGATCCACCGAAAGATGCAGGCAGACTTCCAGTGAGGTTATTGTATGACAGGCGGAGATTCTGCAAATTAGGAAACCAATTAAAAATGTCAGGAATGGTACCGTATATGTTGGCTTTGTGGGCTTGGAAGGTTTGTAAATAGGTACTATGAATAAGGTCGTTAGGGAGACTCCATGGGGACAAGTGTAAGTTGTCTGAAATGCTAAAACTCTGGAGATTAGTCAGACCGAGGAAAAAATCTGAGGGTACTGAAGTGAAGTTATTGCCTTCAAGGAATACATTTTCCAGGCAGGT
>BQNB010059955.1:0-37110 GCA_026074375.1 Tanacetum coccineum | reverse complement strand
ATACTATTTTTCATGATAATTGTATTCGTTGCAATTATTACCAATTATGATGACTTGTATTCAAACATTTCATTACAAACACTGTGAATTTCACTCAACAGTTGTGTTGACCATATTTATCTTAGGTAATTGAGCAATCTATGGAATGGAATGGCATTGGACACGAGGACGTCCAAACCTGTTATCATTCAACTTTAGGTTTTGAAATGTATTTTGAGACCTCTTTTGTAAAAACTTTGATGAATAATGAATGATAACTTATCTTTCAAAACGTCTCTTTTGAGTCATTTTCTATTATTATGACTATGATTCATGAAGTAATACCCCAGGTTAGCTTCCGCTCCTATATGTCAAATATGGGGGTGTTACAGATTGGTATCAAGAGCCGAGGTTATAGAGAATAAGGTATAAACCTAAACTATAACTACTTTTTCCATCCAAGAAAGTCCTCCGTGCCACTGCATTTCCGGAATAGTATGTAAATGATACATAACTATTAGATTATTATATAAATAACTTATGTTATTTACATTGGGTTGTTACATAGTTATGTCTTCATCCACCCACCCTTTTATCGTTCCATCTGATTACGATGTTGAGGATGGTTTTTCCTCTACAACTACTACTGATTATACTCTGGCTTCTTCGAACTATTTCCCAGCCTCACCGGGAAACACCTCTCATGATCCTTCAGATGATTTATCTAATATATTTTAGCCTCGCTAGCCATCTCACCTTTCCACAATGATCCGTATATGAAAGTCATGCAAGCATATGATGCTACTAATAATGAATCACATATTCCACTACCACGAATTCCTATTGCTCCACCAACTTTTTTGCCTTCATCTCCAGTGTTACCATTATCACCAATGTTTGATCCCTAAGATTTCTTTATTCCCAAGGAGATTTTATCACCTCAGAAACGAGCCTGTTTCCTATCATCTTCCTCTACTAATCCTTCTGCTCTGCCTCAAGTATTTGAGATTGGAGAGAATTATCATGGTGCTCCAAACACGTCTTTATCTTAGATAACTCATTATGGATCATACCGCAACCACTGGGAAGTGAACCAGTCCTTGAGAAACCTAATGAGCCAGATGCTTGTTAGAGTGTTCATCTTTGGAAGTCTTAGATTCCAAAATTTTCTGTTATATTATGCAATGTAATATCAAAGAATGATCACAAGTCTTTGTATTATAATTTTCATACCTTAACTTGTGATATGACTATATCGTTTTATAGATTCTTATTATGTTGTCTTGTATATGTTGATAGATGCCTCCTAAGAGAATATCAACATCTGTTGCACTAGCTATGACTTAGGCTGCCATCCGACAACTAGTTGCTGATAGTATTGTTGCTACTCTGGAAGCACAAGCTGCAACCATGGCAAGTACTGACAATCCAATTAGGAAGATGTATTTACAAAGAGTTTATGAGTTGTCAACCTTTCTTCTTCAATGGTACGGAAGGAGTTGTTAGTCTCATTCGTTGGTTTGAACGAACTAAATTGGTATTTAATCATAGCAACTATACCGAGGACTGCAAAGTGAAATTTTCTATTGGTACTCTCACCGAGGATGCCTTGTACTAGTGGAATTCCTATGCCAAACCTGTTGGAATAGATCAAGTCGACAAGATAGCCTGGACTGAATTGAAAAGGCTCTTGACCAATAATTATTGCCCTCGAACTGAAGTCAAGAAAATGGAAGATGAGTTTTATAACTTGGTTGTGAAAGGAAATGATCTCAAGACTTATGCTAGAAGATTCTAAGAATTAGCAGTCTTATGTCCAAATATGGTACCAAACACTGAGAAACTTATGGAAGCTTTCATCGGGGTAGTACCCAGACGTATTGAAGGAAATGTTACTGCTTCAAAGCCTTAAACTTTAGAGGAAGCCATTACCATAACCCAGAGGTTAATAGATCAGGTAACAAAGCACGATGCTAAGCAAGGAACCAATGATCACAAACAAAAGTTTGATGATAGAAGAAATAACAATAACACCAACTACTACAATAATCATGACAACAACAACTACCCCAATAATCATGACAATAATAACTATCCCAATGATTGCAACAACAACAACTACCAAAATAACCGTAACAACAACAATAACAACCGTAACAATGATTACCACCACCAGCAAAATGGAAGGCAAGAAACCTTCAAGACTTATGGAAACAATGGATATAATGGACCTCATCCCTTGTGTAGGAAGTGTATATTGCATCACACAGGACCTTGCACTGTCAGGTGTCAGAATTGTAACAATGTAGGCCATCAGACCAGAAACTGTAGAAGCTAAGAACTTCTGTTTCTAAATATCACTCTATCACTTAACTAAATCTCGGGACATGATTTCTATAAGGTTGGGGGAATGTAACAACCCACAATTTTCATCACTGTAATTTTTACTTATATTATATTAAATACTACTTTTTCACGGGAAATTTTTTGCTTTATTCCATTATGTAACATAGTTTACATTTCTAAAATAAACTAGCTCACGTAACTACCTATGCCAATTCTATCTACGTTTATATCAAGTAAACATCTTAATATGTCAAGTCAATATTTTAATATCCTCTATATCATGTACGTTATGTATTTAACATAATTTTTATAACATTATTACTAAATGAACTTTATCCGTTAATGTTTATACCAAAACCCTAACACTACAATCGTAATGTATAATTGCAAACGAATATACAAGCTATGATGCATATGTACAAGTATTCCTAAGCATAAATTCAAATATGTTTTCCCTCCTAAATCATGGTACAATACCTTAAAGCTTAAAGTATAAGCCGATTGTGCATGATATTTAAATGAGCTCATTTCCCTCTAAATTCTACAAGGCATTTAGTACCACCTTTCTAGCCTAGAGTAGGTGTCTTCTAAGCATAACATTTAAACATATTTTTTTTCTCCAAACACCATTCCACACTCGTCCTAAACCAAAACCCTAACCCGAAAACCTTAGCAAACCCGATACCACTTAAACTAGTTCATAATTATAGATTCAGAATCTGATCCATGATAAAACATAAGATTTGGGCAAAATCAGTAGGCTTTAGGTATTAAGCAAAAATACTAGGTTATCTCCCTATATATTGTTATCATTTTACCGGTTGACTCGACCCGATTCAATGTCGGATGAATTAGTTATAGCCGAAATGGCAAAGGTGGGCAGATTTTGCACACCTGTAGTAAACAGATATTATCTCTAGATTTTTGTATAGTAACCCCTAAATACACTAGTAAAAATCTGGGATTTCGTCACACATGCTATTTTTTGAATGGCCACACAGTCAGATATTATGTGGGACTAAATGTACAGGTAAAAAAAAGCCACAAAAAATGAACTTCATTTTGTGTGACATTTCAGGGAATTCATTGTCACACATTTGAATATTTATGTGAAGATTAACTAGTAATTGTTTTGTTGATTATTTAGTCACTTATAATTTGGGACGTGTGACAGATACAAATAAGTTTGAAACATTAGTCACACTATATATATACATATGTGACAAATATATGTCACACAATTGAACAGTGTGACCAAAATCCTATTATGTGGATGATCACATAAGTATTTTGTATATGGCTAAATCATATAGTCAAGTTTGTCACACATTATTTAAAAGTGACTGCTATTTTTTTTGAATATTTAGCCACATATGAATTTGAAATGTGTGACAACTGAAAAGTAAGTTTGAAGCATTAGTCACGATATACATTTAAAAGTAACAAATATATGTCACACACTTGAACAGTGTGACCAAATGTCATATATGGTCACACTAAACCATAGACATACATGATTAAGTGTAACCAAAATTCGATACATATGGTCACGTAAGTTAATATGTGTGTCTAAAGTTTAGTGTGTGTTTGCTTGCCAAAACCTAATGTGTATAGTCACATTTAATTGTAGCATGATCATGTGACTATAGGCTTTACAATAGTCACACCATATCACAAATGTGTATCTAAATTATGTTTATGGCCACATTATAAAGGTATTATATGTGACCAATACATTCAAAATAGTCACATTGTGAAATTATAAAAAATAGCCCTGCCGTAAAAAATCAAACTTATTTTGAAGCAAAACACCACAAATACTTACGCGGGATTTATCCCTCTCTTTTTTCCTTTTTGACTTTTTCATATCTCACACCATAATCCTTTATCCTCCGTCCTACTCCTCATACACAATAAACACCCAAACCCTACCATAGCCCTTTAATGCAACCGCCCTCACTCCTCCTCATCTGTTGTCCTTCTCTAATGCAACCGCCATCTACGACAACCTAATCCTGACCATAGCCCTACTTACCGATGTAACCACCGCTATAACCACCATCTCCGTCGCTCTTATCACCAACAAACCCTCAGTCACTATTATAAGGTTAAGTTTTTATTATTAACAATTTTATTTGTTCAATTGTCATATATATGAAATTATTTGTTTTCTTATCTTAGCCCGTGATTTGATTTTGATTAATAAGTGTATTGTAGTTATAATTTGGGGCTTTTGCAATTGTATGACTTTTTTATGCTTTAGGGGGTGTTTGTTTCGGCTTATATAGCCGGGTTATGGATTATTTGGTTTTCGGCTTATGTTTCATAACCTCACTTTTTTGGCTTGTTTTCAATTTTTTTGGCTATATAACTTTATAATGACATACTACCAGAAAGTTTCAAAATAAGCCACAAGAAGTGAGCTTATGAAACATACTGTAACATGTTTCGTTGTTGGCGTTGTTTGATATTGCCCAAGACCATAATACCCGTAAATAATGATGTTTCTTAACAATGTTTGTTTTCTTGTGTGGGTACGGGGTCAGGTGTTGATTAATGGAACAACTAAGGAGATTGGAATGGATGTTGTTTTAGCCATCACAAAATCAAGGGATATGGAAGTCGTAGGAGTCGTTGATTCATACCTTGTTGGAGAAGACCTTGGGAAGGTACAAATATGATTCTTTTGCAGAAACAACGCAAAAAATGTAACATGAATAAATACATACTTGGAGCATGTTTCATTTTTGTCGAAGACAAAAGGACTATATTGAGCTTGATACAATAATGTACTTATGCTAAAATGATCGTTTTAACATTTTGGAAAGTTAAGATTTATGATTTTTATATTAATGTTTACGATTTGTCGTTTAAGGTTTGTGGCATGGAAGAAACTAACTTTAAACAATCTAAATTGTAACATGTTGACATTTAAAAAGATCAACCATCTATTCTAATTCACTAAGTAGCATTCATAATTTTATAGTTATCATGCTAATTAAATCTATTGACAGTCAAAAGCCACATCAGTTGTAGTTGACTTCACCGATCCCTTTACAGTTTACGACATTGTTAAACGGGATCAATATTTCTCGAATCCTAAATTTGCAGCTAATCAATTACATAATCTGTTTTAGTTTCACATTTGATGTTTGTTTCATGTATTTTCGTGACTAGTAGGCACCGTATCTGGAATAGTGTGGTTTATGTGCTGCGAATCAAGCCCGAAACAATAGCAGCATTATTTGCCTTCTGTGAAAAGGCCAGCATGGTGAGCAAAAAGTTATTCAGATTGTCCCTAACGACCACAACTGGGAACTCCGACAGATGCTGGTAAGTAAAAAAGACTAAATACCTTGTTAAATATGTTATTGTGCAGTAATATTACGTGCTTAGCTTGGAAAGACCATGGTTATATAATAGCAGATTTTGCAGCTCAAGCAAAAGATAAACCCGCCCATTGTGTAAGTTCTAAATTTCTTATTCATTTAGTGGTTTAAAAAATAAAAACCTGGTTTTGAGCCTACATTGTGTATAAAACATTAATGATTTCTTAAAAGTCAGCCATTTTGACTTTATATTGATTAAGTCAGCAATTGTGTATTGAACAATGCTATCTCACACACCCTTTAAAGCAGCTTCATCTAGGTTCCTAGTACAAATCCTGACTTGCGAACAAGTGGTTTTGGTATTTCTTTATCTGTAAAAAGTAACTACTAGCAAAAACTGGTTAACCCGCCCAACCTCTTTCAAGTCCTGTTTAACTCATTTTTTTTGTTATGGTCATTGTTGTGATGTTCCATTTACTTATATGTGGTTTTAGTTACAGGGTTGTAAGGCAAGTTGTGAATGTTCCATCATTCATGGTTAGATTCGACTCACAGGCACATTGACTTTTCACTCACAAGTCCCTTCGGGGGTGGCAGACCTGGCAGAGTGAAGCGAAAGAACCAGAAGGATGCTGTAAAGAAGGAAGCCGGTGGGGATGCTGATAAAGATAATATATTTAGATTCCTGGGTGGTGGTGCTTAATTTCCTGAAGGGGCTGATGCGTTTATTGATCAAGTTGATTCTGTTATAATGATTAATAATGGGACATTCAGGGTTGCATTAGACACAAGTTATGGGTTATGAACGTTCTCCCTACTTTGGCTGAGACCAACACTCTTGTAGTTATATACGAATGAGGACTAATAGTCATTTATCATGACTGGTATGTATCTTGACTAGCAAATGAGTTTTGGTTCTGACGGGCTAGGTAATGCGTAAAATGAGAACATTTTATGGGTCGGGTAAGGCTGGGTTGGATAATTATGTTGTTTCAAACATTCAATTAATATTCGACGTGCTAAATCTGTTATCTAATTTTGCAGGTGTGAATCTTTTTCAACGTACCCACGCATGTATGATCTCATTCACGCCAACAGTCTATTCAGTTTATACAGTGACAGGTAAATACAACACAGTTACACATAACTTTATTATGTAAACACTTATTAAAGAATCATCATCTTTCTGAAAGCATTGCATTGATCAACATTGGTATAAATATTGAAACTTTATTCATTGATATCCATGTAGATGTAATTTCGAAGACATTCTTCTAGAAATGGATAGAATCCTACGGCCAGAAGGTGCTGTTATATTGCGTGATGATGTTGACGTGCTCAGAAAGTGAAGAACATAGCCGAGTCAATGAGATGGGATACAAAACTTGTAGATCATGAAGACGGACCCATGGACCCTGAGAAAATACTCATTGCTGTTATAAGGCTATAAGCATATGAAAAAATAAGCAGGTTGCTAGCTGTGCAGGTAAGAACTTTAGAATAAGCAATCCTAAAAATCTATTTGCTTGTTTTAGCACAAGCTGCTTTTAAATAAGCTAAGCTAGACATCCCAGTTTACCAGATTTAAAAGGATATAATATAAGTTTGTGTTTGGTTGAAACTGCTTATTTTTTAATATTACGATATAATATGCACTTAGGAATAATTGAATAGGCATGTTGCTAGCTATGATATTAAGCACTATAAAATACGCAATCATAGGAAACAATTATAGCTTATTGTATTTTGAACACCTTGCTGCTTTGATTGTGCTTATCTAAAATGTTTGCTCTTATTTAACTTTATTAATGTTAATATGCTATCCTTATAAAATTTATAAACTATTAATAATTCTTAATCATTTCTCTAGAAGCTAAAACTACTTTGTTGGGTAACCCTGAACAACTGAACAAGACATTGCAAACCTCCATTCCCATACCCCTGCAAATGAGTGGCACACATATAATAACAGGATGTTACTTTGGGTAACATTTTACTTGATGCACATATGAAGCCAAGAATATCAGATTTTGGGATAGCAAAAAGCTTTCAAGACAATGAAACCGAAGCGAGTACAGACCGCATTGTTGGAACCTTGTAAGTATTCACAAAACTTGGTATTACTTTGTAGAAACATCTTCATAAGTTTTGGTTTTTATATGTGCTAATAGATTCAGACTGCTTTGAATTCGAACAAGAAGTTGCAGCAACAGTTGAAAGTATGGAGAAAGCTGCAAGGTACACGTCGAATATTTTTGCTGCCATGTAATATTTGTGTTGCCATGTAATGCTGCTAATGAAACATTAAAACTGGTTAATGCTGCCATGTAATATTGGTTAATGCTGCCATGTAATATTAGTGCTGCCATGTAATATTGGTTAGTGCTGCCATGTAATATTAGTGCTGCCATGTAATATTGGTTAATGCTGCCATGTAATATTTGTGCTGCTAATGAAACATTAAAACTGCTTGGATGTTATTACTGTTGTTGGAGCATTGAAGGTTAGTGCTGCCAAGCTACGTGTAATATTGTTTGAAGAATAGGATGTTAATACTGCCGAGTATATTAGTACTGTTATAATATTAAAACAGTATACAAGTTAATACTGCCGAGTATATTGCATTTTCACCTTGACTGCAATTACCAAATGGGAGTGTAGCTCATATGGTAGAGCGCTCGCATTGCATGCGAGAGGCACGGGGTTCGATTCCCCGCACTTCCTTATTTTTTCATTGTGTGACTAAATATTACAAAACGCCACACAAACATAAAATTCATGTGGCCATTGGATGAACAATAGTCACACAAAATACACATTTCTTCACTTTAAACAGCATATGGTCACACTTATTAACACTTTTGGTCACTTTATGCTTAGTTGTATGTGACTAAATACCAAAAACAAACATGCTTTGTGTGACTAAATATTACAAAAGGCCACACAAACATAAAATTCATGTGGCCATTGGATGATCAATAGTCACATAAAATACACATTTCTTCACTTTAAACACCATATGGTCACACTTATTAACACTTTTGGCTACTTTATGCTTAATTATATGTGACTAAATACCCAAAACAAACATGCTTTGTGTGACTAAATATTACAAAAGGCCACACTAACATAAAATTCATGTGACCATTGGATGATCAATAGTCACACAAAATACACATTTCTTCAATTTAAACACCATATGGTCACACTTATTAACACTTTTGGTCACTTTATGCTTAGTTGTATGTGACTAAATACCCAAAACAAACATGCTTTGTGTGACTAAATATTACAAAAGGCCACACAAACATAAAATTCATGTGGCCATTGGATGATCAATAGTCACACAAAATACACATTTCTTCAATTTAAACACCATATGGTCACACTTATTAACACTTTTGGTCACTTTATGGTTAGTTGTATGTGACTAAATACCCAAAACAAACATGCTTTGTGTGGCTAAATATTACAAAAGGTCACACAAACATCAAATTCATGTGGCCATTGGATAATCAATAGTCACACAAATTACACATTTCTTCAATTTAAACACCATATGGTCACACTTATTAACACTTTTGGTCACTTTATGCTTAGTTGTATGTGACTAAATACCCAAAACAAACATGCTTTGTGTGGCTAAATATTACAAAAGGTCACAGAAACATCAAATTCATGTGGCCATTAGATAATCAATAGTCACACAAATTACACATTTCTTCAATTTAA
The DNA here is from genome assembly GCA_026074375.1 of Tanacetum coccineum. Classification (NCBI taxonomy): domain Eukaryota; kingdom Viridiplantae; phylum Streptophyta; class Magnoliopsida; order Asterales; family Asteraceae; genus Tanacetum; species Tanacetum coccineum. The sequence goes on along the minus strand of BQNB010059955.1, from coordinate 27,724 downwards.
ACACCATATGGTCACACTTATTAACACTTTTTGTCACTTTATGCTTAGTTGTATGTGACTAAATACCCAAAAAAACCAATATATTCATAACAAGAAAATAAAAAAGGATGTTACACCCCAGCAAGAATCGAACCCGCGACCTCCCTTACAGAAGTCAAGCGGGTTACCATCTTGCCAGAGCAACCTATACGTTAATTGAATGCATTTCCGTTTTAATATAGAAGTTTAAGTTTCATTGTTGTTGGCTAGTAGCTAAAAAAATGCTTATAAAAAAGGATGTTACACCCCAGCAGGAATCGAACCCGCGACCTCCCTTACCGAAGTCAAGCGGGTTACCATCTTGCCAGAGTAACCTATTCGTTAATGTTATGCATTTCCTGTTTAATATAGAAGTTTAAGCTTCATTGTTTTTGGCTAGTAGCTTAAAGAGTGCTTATAGAAACTGCTTATTAAACCGTGGCTTTTTCTCCCTCTGCTTATTTTCAGCTTGTTTCACTTTTAATAAGGTTTTAATAAGTACTAGCTAGCATTTTTAACTTAGCTTAGCAGTATTAAGTTTAGCCTAGCAGTAACAAGTTATGATGAGAGACAGAGCAAAGACGGATAGTACAATTGAGGTATAACTTCCGAAGATATCTAACCGATATATGCTGCGCGCGGGAGGGTTGGTTGTATCTTTGCAGCGAGGCTAGAGGCTGGTTTAGTGGATTAGCCACAGGTGGAAACCGTGATTTTCAATGCGCGAAGTCTTGAATAGGCTGGTCTGTATCCAAAAAGCGCGTGTCGAGAGTCCGCTGGATAGTTGGCGATTAATAAAGATTGACGCACTGGAGACGCCGCTAATGGCAGGACTATCTGTAGGTTGGCCAGCGCACTCAAAACCCTATGATGCACGCTGACTGCTCTAACCAGTATCTATTGATGCCGACGTGCTACTCTCTGAGTCGTGTAGGCGTTTGTGCCACTACTCCAGGGCTCGCCAAAATTTAGCATTACTGGTCTGCGATCGAGCACTATAAGGACACGCGCTACGGAGTAGGGGCCTATTCATTTGTCTTAATGGGCAAGGTGGAACCATTCAAGGGACTCGAAGAACAACTTCGCAAAAATGAGAGGGTGATATGGCGAAGCGATCGCATACAGAGAAAGCAAAGAAAGGAAAGAACTCAGACCAATATAGTAACTTCCACTGTGGACGATGATGCAGTAACAAAGAAGTGAGGCCCCTGAGGTAGATGTGCATTGCTCCAAGAGACTGGTGTTACTCAGGCGCCGAGAGATGTCCTGAGGTCATGTTCTTGAGGTGCCCGAGTGTTCGCCACGCGATTTTTACGGTCATGGTAGTCTACTTTTAAGTAATGCTCATATCCTTCAATAAACTCTTGCCTGATTTAGAACTTTTATAAGCTTAGGATGTTTGAAATGTCCATAATAGGGAACTATTGTTTAACCCTTGAACCACATAGGACCCATGGGCGATTGAGGAGTTTCTTAAACCAAACGTGGCGCGCGGAGTGGTTTTGATCTTTCTAGTTCGCGTGAATCCTCTTGTGAATGAGTGCTATGGCATGCGTATCGATGGGAGATAAACTATATTAGATATGCGATAACTTAGTGAGAGAGCATCTAGTAAATGAGTATCTACGATAACCCTTCAAATTACTTTTATATTGAAAAATATCAAATATGAATTTATTGACTAAAATTCCTAAATATTTCATGCACAAGGGTATTGATTATAGTAAATTTATGAAATTATATAGTGGAGGTGGGGTTAGGGTATTGACAGAGAATGTCATTTTCGCTAAATGTTATAACTAGTCAAGGGGGTTTGGATTAGCTACACAGAGAGAGTAGAAGAATGTGACAAGAGGGGTTTAATGAGGTAGGAGGGTCATCACTGATAGCTAGGACGAGATATTTTCAATTCATCTCTAAAACTCAACACATACTCAAATCATGTTCTAGCCATGTCCTAGAAGAGAAGTGAAGTCCTTAGATCATATTAGAAGCCACAGATTAAGAAGAAGAAGCCTTAGAACTCGTTTTCAAGTCATTCGAACAAAAAACCCTCTTTTTCGACCCACCTACAAGTTTGTAAGTCCTCACCTTGTTCTATAAGCTTTTACTTCATTTTAGATCTTTCATTAGCTTTATTAGATCATGTGTAAGTCAATTGTTTAAGCCTTGAACCACAAACCCATGCGTTTTGGTTTTCCTAAACCAAACGAACCCGTTTTGGATTTTTAAGCTCACAAGCTCTTTTCATAAGCTTCAAGCTCGTAAAACTTATTTACTCTAACTTATTTTAGCTTATTATAATAAGCTATAACCTGTAAATTACTTTCTATATTGAAAAATATCAATATTATGGTTTTTGTACTTGTTACGCAAAACATTTCATGCAAAGGGATATATATTGTAAATTCTCTAAACTTATAACTAGAGGGGCTGAAAATGTAATTATCCTAAAGTTAAACTTCAGGGGTTGTTTTTTCATACTTGAAGTTAAAGGTTTAAAGATTTTAAAAGTTATATTAAAAAGATTAATTTTGTAAATATATATAAACTAAGGGTGTATTGCCATTTTACATTCTTAAAAGTATAAAATGTAATATTTTTATATTAATTCTAAAAATATATATTATAAGACTCGATTTTGTTAAAGCCCGACACATTTGTCATTATCATTCATCGATCGAAACGTTATAAAATAATTATGTTATAAATATAACCTAATTTATCATCCGCTAGCTTTTGAAGAAACCTAAAATGATAAAATCTTATCATTTAATCTATAACGTATCACGTTACTAGGGAGTTTTATGTGAGGGGTTTCATTTGGGTATACGTTTTGACGAGTTTGCTGGATTTACGATTTAAAGTGTCCTGGCTCCTCAAACGTTTACTGCATGACCTCTGAATTATGATAGCCCGAACAGTGATACAATATTTCCATAAATTAATAAATCAAAGTAAGATGTATGTTAAACTTTATAAAGTTTTGAAAACATAAACAATCACACTAAGACTTGACATATTACCCTCAGGTTACGTGACGAGGCCGTTACTTTCATTTCATATACTTTTGCCATCAATCAGATTTCCCTGTTAAGGTGAGTTCATAGCCTCGCATTTTAAATCTTTTGAATACTTTATAAACCCGCGAGGGGGATACATGCTTAAACCATGAATGCAAGTGTTTTTCCAACTGTATGCTATCCAGATATATTATTGCCTAAGTACCTTCCAGTGCCACTATTTCCATATCATGAAACATTAATTACTTGCGAGTAAACGCAAATATTGTGGATAGATCTATTGGGGGTGACGACTCCCGTTGGTATACCCGTTCATGGGGTAACCAAACGCACTATATTTGACTTAATGGGTAACCTTGGCAAGTTACCTTTCCACAGGGACATTTGTTCCTCAACCAATGTCACTACGGTGATTTCCATGTTAACGTATTGATGTCATGAGCTTAGGGCAATAATACTGTTTTCTATGATAATTGTACTCATTGCAATTATTACTATCTATGGGTGTATAACAACGTAACCCACTGTCTATGATGACTTGTATTCAACTATTTATCATAAACCTATGAATTTCACTCAACCATTGTGTTGACCTTTTTAGCATGTTTATCTCAGGTAATTGAGCAACTTATGGCACGAAGTGGCACGGACTTGAAGATGGCTAAATTGTTATCATTCAAACTTTATGTTTCTAGATTTTGGGACCTCTTTTTGTAAAAACTCTGATGAATAAATAAATGATAACAAAATTTTCCAAAACGTCTCTTTATGAGTCGTTTTCTATGATTATGTCTGTTGATCCATGAAGTAATACCCTAGATTAGCTTCCGCTGCTATATGTCAAAAATAAGGGTGTTACAGATTGGTATCAGAGCTCATGGTTATAGAGAACAAGGGTAAAACCTAAACTATAACTACTTTTTCCATCCAAGAAAGTCCTCCGTGCCACTGTAGTTTCCAGAATAGTATGTGTAAGAAATTTCCATGGCAGATAATACACTACTATTATATTATATATAAATAACTTATGTTATTTCCACTGGGTTGTTATATAGTCATGTCTTCCCCCATCCTATTATTATCCTATCTGATTCCGATATAGAGGATCCTTTTTCCTTTACACACTCTCCTGACTATATCTCGGCATCACCGGACTATTTTCCAGCCTCATCGGGAAACACCTCTCATAACTTTTCAGATGATTTAACTAAAAGATCTTTTAGCCTCACTAGCCCTCCCACCTTTTTATGATGACCTATATATGAAGTTCGTGCAAGCACATGATGCTACTGATAATGAATTACCTATTCCACCACAAGCTCCTATTGCTCCACCGACTATTTTGCCTCCATCTCTAGTGTTATCACTATCACCAATGTTTGATTTCTAATATTTCTTTCCTCCCAAAAAGATTTCACCACCTAAAGACACTGAGACTCCTGTTAGATCACCCATACCATACATCATCTCGCAACATTTCATCTTCGGAGAACGACTTAGATAACTAAACTAATTTTATCACTCCTCTAATTTTGAAGAACAATAACAACTGTGAATCAAGGAATGAGCGTTGAGGAAATTGAGTAGATTGTAGCCTAGCGAGTAGCTAATGCCATTGAACTATTTGCCGATTATGTAGACTAAGACCCGAATGGCTCAAGAATCAATAAGCCAGACTAAACAATAGGAAAAGAAGGTAGTAAGGAATGCTAGCAACAAGAGGAAACAGGAAGGTAACCATAATGGAGGCTCGAGTCAACAAAACAAAGAGCATAAGGTGCTTAGAGTACAGACTACTAAGCCAAGCAACAAGAAAGTCTATGCTGGGACTCTTCCATTATGCAATAAATGAAATTTCAACATCCATGGCCAGTGTAATAGAAAAAAGCAGAAACTACTAGAGAGTTTGGCCACTTGACCCATACTGTAAAAGAGTCACTGCTACGACGAACAATCAAAGGATCATACTGCTATAATGTGGAAAAACAAAGGCAACTACAAAAGAGGATTGTCCAGAGTTTTAAAAATCGAAACCATGGAAACCAATTTAGGTAGATACTGAAGCATGTGGATTGATGTATGCTTTAGGAGGAGGAGAAATCGATCAAGACCCCAACAACATGGAAGTTGATATCAATGCGTAAAGACAAAATCTTTTCGCCTTGCCTAGTGAACTTCAAGTTGGAACTATCTTAGGATCTATTTTCTTTAGGAATTCTCATTGTACTGTGCGAATAAATTTCAAGTTATCTACAAATCAATGTGTTGTGAAAAATTTCGTCAAATTACTTAAATTCTATACTTATTCATATAAGGCACTCCCATAAATATTATGAAATTATAACACTATTTTGACGAAAATAAGCACCGCATCGTTAATCCTCAATTATATGGTATGTGTTTAATTACACATACCTTTGACCACTAAAAACGGACTTAAATGACCAAAAACGTACCAAAAATACATCGTATTTGTATGTTTTGCATTTGTATTATGCAGGTAATGGATATCCAAGAAAAAGACAAAATCAAAGCCAAAATGACAAAACCGAGCACGAGAACGGAAAGACCGTGAGAAGTAAAAAAAAAGACAAAGTCAAAGTCAACAAAAAAGTCAAAGTTAAAGTCAACCTCGAGAAGTGGCATTGGAAAAAGCATCGAAAACCGAACACGAAAACCTAAATTGTCAAAAGTGGGCCTACCTGTACCCGCCTAGTGGGCCTAGGTCAGCCCACTTATATATTACTTTAACACCCCCAAATTTATTTCACAGCGGAACCAACAGTTTGGGTGTTAAGTCATAGCACAACAACATAAGAATATAAAGAACGACTCAAAAGAGATGTTTAAAACATAACATTGTCCCATTCATGAAAGATCAGAGTCGAAAATTTGTCCACAAGATCGTCACCATACAACATCATAACAAAAGTTTTAAAATCATAACACAAAGTGTTTTAATGAATGGAACCAAAACAAGTTTTAATCAAAACATTTCGCGCTAAACTCCATTCGCCACTCCAAGCCATCAACCTTGATTACCTGAGATAAAACATGCTAAAAAGTCAACGAAAACATTGATGAAACATAGAGTTTTATATGAAATAAAAAAGAGTGAACACAAGTATTTTTTTAATCATCGGAAAACTTGTGATCAAACAAGTTTTAATCACGAATGCATTAAGCTCATTGCACTGAAAACGTTAACCAAAAATTAAAAATATGTAACCACAAGCCCCTATAGGCTAGTTAAATAATGCATATACCTAAGGAAATTTCAATTACAAAATGCCCTTAGGGTGATATCGCGCCATGGATGTCACAACCCCAGGCAGTGCAGTCACGCCATAATCTACTTAATGTACTAGCCTCACCCATCATTAGGCAATTAAACAGTGAATGAAATATAAGGGGCCTTTCTGCAATAAAGTACTTATGCCATTAGTTCAACAATCAGGGTCCAGCAACAAAAATCCACTTGTGTTTTTAATTTATAAAACTAGCATGTATCTCCCTCGTGGGGTTTATGAAAACATTTATAAGTAGAAAGGCGAGGCTATGAACTCACTGTAAGAACAATTAGATCAAAAGTATGACAAGTCTCAAAGAGCGTAAGGTACGATCCTAAGCACCTCTTAAAGGACGTGACCGCGATTAGTACGTATAAAGTTAACAATTACGTAAAATTAACCAATGATTCAAGAGAATTTTCCGAGATAAGCATGGCATTCCACTAGAACTTCCCCAAATCCTTTTTAACCCCAAAATGACTTGTGACCTGGTCTTATAGGTAAATAAACACCCACTAAGTTTTGGCTTTTAATTTTTATTTTATCAAAGTGTACTATACGTTTTTAAATTTGTGACTAGACGTAAAAACTTAGTTTCTGATTTTGACTCGACTTCATGGACTCATATCTCCTAGCTCACAAATATTATAAATGTGAGGCTTTCACTCCTGGAAATCTATTTGAGTCTAGTTGATAAAAATGTAAGACTCATAATCTATAAAGTTTCGTAACTATGTGAAAAGACTGTTTTACCCCTGGTTATCCAAAACATAAAGTTTCCAAAAATTGTACCCTTTACCAAAATGGCCATAAAATCCCAAATCCAATGATTAGCAATGAAGGTGATGCCAAAGGCTATGGCTTCCTTAAGATGTATACCACTGAACCAATCTTTAAAACCTAACATTTTATAGCAAAAACTTAGAGTTTAACTCGTTTTCTAATGATAGGTCCAGATTTGACCTACTTTCGTATTTTGACCATATCTCCCTCATCTGGAGGAGTTGGTTGAGTATCCAACTATCCTATGATGCCAAGACATGTATCTATCCAGACATGTAATTTACTTATAGGCTTCAAGCCAAAATATTTTTGGTATAACCCGTTTTTGCTACTGTTTCAAAACAGTCCCAATCATTTACTCTAAAACCTATCCAAACATCAATCCTAAACTCTAACCAATCATATGCAATGGGTCATACCAAGCTCTCAACACAACTCAACCTCATAAAACATGCCATTCCATAATCAAAAACATTCCATTTTAATGGATTAAAATAAAAGAATAAAATTAAAAAATAAAGAGAAGTCTTACTAATGGGTGTGATGTTGGGAGGGGGGGGGGGCTAGAGGATAAAAAACAAGAACACCTTTCTACCTCTAGGCAGATTTCGAACCAAAGAGAACCCCAAAACCCAAGATTATAATGCTCTAACCTTGCCTAAATATCACTAATACTTCCTTCAAGAAACCCTAATGAAAACCCTTCAATAAAACATCCATAGCATCTTCAAATCTCAAAAAATTTCCCCAAACTTGCCAGCAAACACTAGATGAGGTGTGATGGCCCCAAAAGGAGAAGAGAGTTTTTGTGAGAGTGGTGTGATGGGGGAGGGTGTAGCAGCAACAAGGGAGAGAAGGAGGAGATTTGATTTTTTTTTTGAAACTAGGTGAAGTAAAGAGGTTTTGCATGTATGGGAAGAATAAAAATAATGAGTGTGTTTTGAAAAGTGAAATGTGTTTGAGTGTGTGGGTGGTAAAACCGGCCATAATGCTTGATAGTGGAAAAAATATAATTTTTTTATTGTGTATGATTTAATTAAAGTATAGTGTATGTATAAGTTAAATAAAAAGTAAGGTTTAAGGTAAAACGCGAGTTTTAAGCAAGAAATTTACGTAAACGCGAAACACAACAGAAAATGAAAATGGTGTAAATTATATTCATCGGGGAACATTATGAGAATATTAAACCACTTAAGGCACGAAGATGGAATAGATTTCTAAATACGGCTCACGCAAAGCTAAGAACGGGAAATTCTTACTAAATCGGGTAAACGTAAAATTAATGACTTTGCTTGAAAATGAAAATAGAAATAAAGTTCGGAATAAATAGTGACCTTAAATACGGAATGTTACATCCTCCACTCCTTAAGGGAGCGCCATCCCGGTGCTCGATTCCTCATTCTTGTCTTTTGATTACTCGAGAAAAGATGAGGGTAATTTCTTTTGAAGAAATCTTCTCGCTCCCAAGTATATTCCGGACCTCGCCTAGAATTCCATTGTACTTTGACAATGGGAATCTGACTTTGCTTGAGCTGCTTCACTTCGCGGTCCATGATTTCTACTGGTTCTTCAATAAAGTGCAATTTGTCGTCAAGTTGGATCTCTTCGAGTGTGATAACCAAGTTTTCATCCGCTAGACATTTCTTAAGATTCAAAACATGGAAGGTGTTATGAATTCCACGGAGTTTATCAGGAAGCTCCAGCTTGTATGCCACGGGACCAATTCTTTCTATGATTTTGAATGGCCCAATGTACCGTGGACTTAACTTACCACGTTTCCCAAAGCGAATTACGCCCTTCTAAGGTAATACCTTTAACATAACCATATCACCCACTTGAAATTCCATCGGTTTGTGTCTGACATCCGCATAACTTTTCTGACGGCTTCTGGCCGTTAGCAACCGATTCTTGATTTGTACAATCATTTCTGTTGTCTCTAGGACTAATTCTGGGCCAGTGAGTTGGCTATCTCCAACTTCACTCTAGCAAACTGGCGATCTACACTTTTGCCCATATAAAGCTTTAAATGGCGCAGCCTTAATGCTCGCATAATAACTGTTATTGTAGGATAATTCGACCAATGGTAAGTGTCGATCCCAACTACTACTAAAATAAATTACGCATGCTTGTAACATGTCCTCCAGCGTCTGAATGGTTCTCTCGCTTTGACCATTTGTCTCTGGTGTAAGCAAGTGCCATACCAGTGGGTTCCCATCGCTTCTTTGCAGTGATTTTTCCAAAATCTTGATGTAAACAAACTGTCTCTATCCAGAGAAATTAAACTAGTAACGCCATGCTTTACAATACAATTTCCTTTAAGTATAATTGGCGAGTTTTTTCTCATGCTGCCAGTCTCTTCTTCATCGGCAAGAAAATGAAGCAATTTGGTTAATCGTCAATAAACAAAAATCCAGATGGAGTCCTGAACCACTTTGGCGTTTCTTGGAATTCCCTGAGATAAGTCCATGGTTATTTTTCTCCCACTTCCCACTCTGGGATTTTTCAGGTTGTTGAAGTAGACCCCCGATGGTTTTTTGATTGCTCAAACCTTACCTTACCCAGATAGACATTAACTAGACATAGGGGGCGATCTCAGCTTTCATGTTCGGCCACAAATAGAGCTTCTTTAAGTCTTGGTACATCTTGTCTGACCCTGGGTGAATGGAATATTTAGATTTGTGCGATTAATGCATGATTAAATCCCGTAATCCTCCAAACAATGGTAACTAAATTCACCCTTCAAAGCATTAGATTCCATCAGAACGGGTCTCAAATATCGGCTTGATCAGCCTTCCAAGATTTTTAGCTTTCACGTTTCCTCTTAACATGCATCAGACTGAGCAGCTGAGTATTTCTCTCAGGTAAATTGGTGGTGTATCGCATTACCGAAAGAATCAACCTTATTGGGTTCTTCTATCCTTCCGACTCAGGCCACTCGGCCACTACGTTGCCTACCAAGGAGGTAACGGATTTTCACAATCATATTCACTCAAAAGTTCAATCAATCGCCGCTGTCATCATGTTGAGGTTCTTTTTAATATCCAAATGTACGTAGAATTCTTATGATCTTGTACACAATACACTTATACCAATACAAATAATGTCTGCCAGATCTAAGGCAAACACTGCGTACATCCACCCCATTCTAAACATGGTCAAGTAGTTTTCCTCATGTTTCTTCAGTTGTCGAGAGGCATACGCAATCACCTTTTCCCTCTGCATCAGAACAGCTCCATAACCTTTGTGTGACGCATCGCAGTATACAACGAAGTTCTCAGTTCCCTCAGGCAAAGGTAGGATAGGAGCGGAGCATAACTTCTGCTTCAAAGTCTGGAACGCTTCATCTTCTTCCATACCCTATTCATACTTTTTGTTCTTCTGGGTCAATTTAGTTAGAGGCTTGGAAATTAACGAAAAACCCTCGATAAATCTTCGGTAATATCCGGCTAAACCCAAAAATTATCTGACTTCTTTTGGGTTGGTCGAGCAGAACCAATATCGGATAGCCTCAACCTTTGCAGGATCCACGTGAACACCTTTATTGTTGATCACGTGACAGAGAAATTGTACCGACTCAAGCTAGAAATTGCACTTTGAGAATTTGGCGTACAATTGCTCTTTCTTGAGTAACTTCAAAATGATCTTCAAATGTTTTTCGTGCTCTTCTTTATTATTGGAGTAGATAAGTATGTCCCACAATGAATACGATCACAAATTTATCGAGGTATGGATTTGCACAACTGATTCATTAAATTCCATGAAAGATATTAGCCGCAGGAGTGTTTGTTAAACCAACTGGCATTACTTGAAATGCATAGTGACCGTATCTAGTCCGAAAAGCAGTAATAGGGATATCTTCTTCTCTAATTCGGAGTTGGTGATAACCAAACCACAGATCGATCTTTGAGTATACGCTAGAACCTTGAAGTTGATCAAACAAGTCGTCAATCCTCGAGATTGGATACCGATTCTTGACGGTCAACTTATTTAGCTCTCGATAATCGATGCACATACGGAATGATCCGTCCTTCTTCTTAACGAACAACACTAGAGCTCCCCGAGGTGAAGAGCTCAAGCGAATAAACCCTTTTTTTTTTTAACCCTTTTTCTAGTATTTCCTATAATTGATCTGACAATTCCTTTCAATTCAGAAACGGTGCCAAACGTATGGTGCATCGCCGCCAGCCGCACTGGGCACAAGCTCAATTCTAAATTCAACTTGTCGAGGTGGTGGGAGTCCTGGCAATTCATCAGGAAACACCTCAGGAAAGTTACGAATCACTAGCACGTCTTGCAACTGTTTCTTTGACGGTGCTTTGATGCAGGATATCACTTTCAATCGTAACGCACCACTATCGCCCTTAACAACTAATGTCTTGTTCTTGTAGGGCACATGTACTTCCTTCTTACCACACACGATGACGGCATCGCGTTCTACCAACCAATCCATTCCAATTATTACATCGAACGTACCTAACTCTATTGGCATGAGATCAATGTCAAACAAGTGGTCAAGTAAATTCAGAGTACATCCCTTCAGAACTGTGTTGGTGCATACCACCTTTCCATCGGCTAGTTCGACTTTGTAACTAGTATTTAATTTGGCTGGTTTAATATCTAGTAAATGGCTAAATCTAACATCCACAAAACTTTTATCCGCTCCCGAATCAAACAGTATTGTAACATAATGATTATTCAATAAGAACGTACCAGTCACGACATTCGGGCCCTGGTTGTGTTCGGCATCACGAACGACATACGCTTGACCTCGCACGTTTCCACCTTATCGATCAGCTCTTTTTGGGCATGCATTCCTTCTTTCCTCTTTTACACATCGTGTAACAAACTACAGCTGATCGAGCATTAGTACCAGAAGCCACATTCTTGCTTCTACAGTCCTTTTCCTTGTGTCCCATTTTCCCACAATTGTAGCACTTTGGTGGGCACTAACCAAAATGACATATCCTACAACGGTTACATTTGGAAGCAACCCCAGTTTGGTTTGCTCCTGAATTTTGAGTAGTGGTCAAGCTAGCATTCTACCCAAGTTTTTGATTTGTTGTTCTGGTTATGGCGGTTGTTGTTCTGGTAATTTCTCTGGTTGTTGTTGTTGTTGTTGTTGTTGTTGTTCTCCCACTTTCTCTTGTTGCTCTCAGCAATTCTTTTAGCTTTGGCTTGTAACTTCTGCTCCATTAAGGTATGAGCCATTCGGACATCCTCATTAAAAACGACAGGTCTGGAAGAAGTCGTTTCTCCTTTGATGTTTTTAGGCAAGCCACGTAGGTATGCCTCCACTTTCTTCTTTTCGCTCGGAACCATTTCTGGGCATAACAGGATCAATTCATTGAACCTTTGGGTGTAAGCAGATATATTGGAATCTTTCACCCTCAAGTTCCACAGTTCAACTTCTATTCTTTGTATCTCTTCTAGCGGACAAAATTCTTCTCTCATCATTATTTTCATATCATTCCAAGACTTTGCATTAACCACCTCAAGCCCCAAAGTGGCGACTTGAGAGTTCCACCATGTCAGGGCTCGACCCTGAAGTGTAGCCGCAGCAAAATTTACCTTGTTTCTCTCTGCACATTAGCTGATGCTGAAAATACTTTCCGTTTTCTCCAACCAATGGCATAACTCAACATCACCTTTGTTGCCGTGGAAACTAGTGGGGTTACATTTCATGAAACATGAGTATGTACATTCACGAGTAGGTGGTGCCCCACCTTGGCCTCCTTTATTTCCCTTGGTATTATCGCCGGATCCGCCGGCTCTATTAGTGTTTCCTCTTGTAGCACGATCCTGAGCAAGTGCTGTAGCCACCCTATCAGAGACAAGCTTCTCAATGGCGGCTTGGGTCATTGCTCTTGGCGGCATGATTCTGTCATATCATGAAGAAAACTCAATGAGGATTCAAACAATGGTATAACCATAACATGTATAGGCAATCAATTCCAAAGCAAACAGAATAATCACACATGTATAACAATCAAAACCCAAAAGAAATCACAACACATCATATAGATAATCAAAGATAGTAATTCTTCGTCCAATCCATAAAAGATAGAAATAAGGTTGCATGTTTTAAACCAAAACACGACCAAAAGGCAATACCATCATAAGTACCCAAGTCTATAACCGACATGCAAGTTTTAGTGATAGCAAAATAAAAGAGACTACAATGATCCTACTCTACAGATGTAACTTGGGAGACCAGGGTATATGTATGACTGTGGGTCACTAGTAGTAGCAGCATCATCGCCCTCGTCTCTAGTGGCAGCATCTCTAACCATGACATAGGGATCATCATGTCGAGGACGATGAGTAGGACGGGGAGAAGGATCATCAGTGTCAGCATGATCAATAGGAGCTACAGGAGCAGTAGGTGCGACATATGGTCTTTCACGATAATGTCTGAATGGGTGTAGGTGCCACTAAACCTCAAAGGACCACTGTCTTAGATTATGGTGGTGCCATGACAAGTGATCAAAATCCCTCTGAGTAGATTCTAACATCATCTTCAATTTCTTATTTGTCTTCTCGGTCTCTCCCTTCACTAACTCTCGACTTGATCTTTCCAACGTACAAACACATTCCGCCTAGTCATGGTGACCCTTAAATTTCACTGATACTAACATCTTAAATCATTGTCAGAATTTTGCCTTATATTTAACCATCACACTAACCCTTTTCAGGTTGAGTGTTTCAGTGTTTTAGCCCTCAAACAATTTTTTGAGTAAGTCCCCTTGACCTAGCGATGTGAGTGTTGAACATCCCTTGCTATAGGCCTGGAGCAAAAACCTGCAAAGAAGTTCCCAGTACCACAAAAGACGGTACCCAGAATGGCACACAGAGTATGTAACCCCTAGTGATGGTACCAATAGTATTCAGCCTCAGCCTCCGTACTTATGATCATCAAGAGTTAGGAAGCACACTGCCGATCCTCGGACTCGTGTCTGAATCTGGGGATGTAGTGAGGATCAGCCTCCTCATAAGGTTGATGACCTTCACATCGTATCATCATCATCATATTTTCTTCCCCATTCTTCTTCCATCTCTGGATTCTTCTTCCTCCTGCATACATCTTCAGCGTATCCATCTGTTTCATGTTATCATCTGGTTGAGGAATTTGGTGAAGTGCAAATTCATTTAAATGGTCGGGCTCGGGCGCGAGCTCAGGTTGCTCTTCCGGATCGTCTTCGGGAAGATCCGCAACATGATTAGGAGGAGGTAGGTTTGCCATGATAATCTGTAAATCACGCAAAATAATTACATAAGGTCACTATATAAAAAAAATATTATATGAATAATAACTTATGCAAATATGCAAATGCATGACGATGCTCCATGAACGAACGTGATGATCGATAATAAACCAAATATGAATGATAATATTTGTTATGTATATGAATTACATTTTTATGTAATTAAAGCAAATAATTTTTCAATGCTTTTTGAATAAGCATGATAATCGATATATATCTTAATATATCATAATATTTATCATATAAATATTTTACTAGCAATGCACCCGTAACGTGCATAAGTACTTAAATAGGAATCATAAGCTTGACTTGGACGAGGGCCACGAGGAGTCTTAGCGCGCGAAGGAAAAGAAAAGTTATAGTTTAGGTTTTTGAAAAACGACCTAGTTCTCTATAACCTTAAGCTCTGATACCAATCTTTAACACCCCCAAATTTATTACGCAGCGGAACCAACAGTTTGGGTGTTAAGTCATAGTACAACAACATAAGAATATAAAGAACGACTCAAAAGAGACGTTTAAAACATAACATTGTCCCATTCATGAAAGATCAGAGTTGAAAATTTGTCCACAAGATCGTCACCAAACAACATCATAACATAAGTTTTAAAAACATAACACAAAGTGTTTTTAATGAATGGAACCAAAACAAGTTTAATCAAAACATTTCGCGCTAGACTCCATTCGCCACTCCAAGCCATCAACCCTGATTACCTGAGATAAAACATGCTAAAAAGTCAACGAAAACGTTGAGTGAATCCATAGAGTTTATATGAAATAAAGGGTGAACACAAGTATTTTTAATCATCGAAAACTTGTGGATCAAACAAGTTTTAATCACTAATGCATTAAGCTCATGCCACTGAAACGTTAACCAACATATTATAAATATGTAACCACATGCCCCACAACTAGGTAATATTGCAATATACCTAAAGAAATTCTCAATACAAAATGTCCTTTAGGGGTGATCGCGCCATGGATGTCACAACCCCAGACAGGGCAGTCACGGCCCAATAGATCTACTTAATGTACTAGCGCTCACCCATCATAGGCAATTAACAGTGCATGAAATTAAGGGGCCTTTCTGCAATAGGTACTTATGCAATTAGTTCACAATCGGGTCCAGCAACCATAAATCACTTGTGTTCAATTTATAAAACTAGCATGTATCTCCCTCGCGGGGTTTATGAAAACATTTATAAGTAGAAAGGCGAGGCTATGAACTCACCGAGAGAACAATTAGATCAGAAGTATGATGATTCTTGATCAAGTGGGAAGTACTCCTAAGCACCTCCTAAAAGACGTGACGCGACTTAGTACGTAGAAAGTAACAATACGTAAAAATTAAACAATGATCATGAGATGTGTTTCCGAGATAAGCATGGCATTCCAATAGAACTTCCCCAAGTCCTTTTTAATCCCAAAATGACTTGTGATCAAGTCTTATAGGTAAATAAACACCTACTAAGTTTCGGCCTTTAATTCTTATTTTATCAAGGTGTACTATACGTTTTTTAATTTTGAGACTAGACGTAAAAACTCAGTTTCTGATTTTAACTCGACTTCATGGACTCATATCTCTTAGCTCACAAATGTTCTAAATATGAGGCTTTCACTCCTGGAAATATTTTTGTGTCTAGTTTCCAAAAATGTAAGACTCATAATCTACAAAGTTTCGTAACTATATGAAAAGACTGTTTTACCCCTGGTTACCCAAAACAGAAAGTTTCCAAACATTTTATCCTTTGCTAAAATGGCCATAAATCCCAAACCATGATAGAAATGAAGGTGAGGCCAAAAGATATAGCTTCCTTAAGATGTCTACCACTGATCCAATCTTTAAAACCTAACCTTTTATTGCAAAAACATGGAGTTTAACTCATTTTCTAATCATTGGTCCAGATTTGACCTATTTTCTTGTTTTGACCATTACTCCCTCATCCCAAGGAGTTGGTTGGGCATCCAACTATCCTATGATGCAAAGACATGTATATTTCCAGACATGTAATTTAATCATAGGCTCCAAGCCAAAATATTTTTGCTATAACCCGTTTTTGCTACTGTTTCAAAATAGTCCCAATCATTTACTCTAAAACTTATCCAAACATCAATCCTAGCTCTAACCAAACACATGAAATGCCATACCAAGATCTTAAACACAACTCATACATCATATAACATGTATTTCTAGAATCAAACATTAATTTTCAAGGATCAAAACCAAAAGAAAAATTAAGATTAAGAGATCACCTTACTAGAAAATGATTTAAACAAGAAAATCAAAACCAACAAATGATTTCTTCATCTTAGGGGCTGAGTTAGACCTACCCCAACACCCAAAAATCTACTCACAAGGGTTCATACACCTCAATAACAAGAAACTCCAATAACCAACCTAGTCTTGATTAAAATCTTCCATTAAAACTTTAATAACTTCTTCAAAACTTCAAGAAAAACTACCAAACTTTGCAAGCAACTTAAGGAGGATGTTGTGATGCCTAAAAGGAGTAGAGAAATTTTGTGAGAGTGGTGGTGGTGGGGGAAGGGTGTACGGAAGCAACAAGGGGAAGAGAGGAGGGATGAGATTTTTTTGAACAAAAAGGTTTGCATTTAAATAGATATGGAATGAAGATGAGGTTTATAGAAAGTGTAAAAGGGTTGTGTTTGGATAAGGTCCATAACCTTCAAGCCATATATCATAGGGTGTAGTATTATAATTAATTTTTTTTATTTTTTAGTTTATAAGTATTTAATTTAATGTATAGTGTAAGTGTAAAAATTTAGAAAGAAAGTTTTAAGGTAAAACGCGAGTCTTAAGCAAGAAATTTACATAACGCGAAAACACAACGGAAAATGACAATGATGTAAATTATAATCATCGGGGAGTATTATGAGAATATTAAACCACTTAAGGCACGAAGACGGAAATATTACCAAATACGGTTCACTAACAGCTGAGAACGGGAATTCTACCAAATCGGGTAAACGGAAGATTAACGACTTTAGCTTAAAATAAAAATAGAACGAAAAGTTCCGGAATAAATATAACCAAAAATACGGAATGTACATCCTCCCTCCATACTGGGAGCGTCGTCCGGTGGCTCAGATTCCTCTTCTCGTCTTTCTGGTTACTCGAGATAAGAAGAGGGTATATCTTTGATTAAAACTTCTCGCTCCCAAGTAAATGTTGGACCTCGCCCTTGAATTCAACGAACTAGACAATAGGAATTCGACTTAGCTTGAGCTGCTTCAACTTTCGCGGTCATGAATTCTACTGTTCTTCATTAAAGTACTATTTATCGTCAAGTGGATCTCTTCACGTGGGATAAACAAGTTTTCATCCGCCATACATTTCCCTGTAGATCGAAACATGGAAGGTGTTATGAATTCCACAGAGTTTATCAGAAGCTCTAGCTTGTATGCCACGGGACCAATTCTTTCTATGATTTTAAGCCCAATTACCGTGACTCAACTTACCAGCGTTCCCAAAGCGAATTACGCCCTTACCAAGGCCGATACCTTAACATGGCACCATACACACCACTTTGAAATTCCATCGGTTTTTTACCGTCTAACATCCGCATAACTTTTCTGACGGCTTCTGGCAGTTAGCAACCGATTCTTTGAATTGAATATCATTTTGTTGTCTCTCGACCAATTTCGGTCCAGTGAATTGGCTAATCTCCACTTCACTCAGCAGAACTAGCGATCTACACTTTCGCCCATATAAAGCTTCAAATGGTGCAGCCTTAATGCTCGCATGATAACTGTTATTGTAGGAGAATTCGACCAATGGTAAGTGTTGATCCCAACTACTACCAAAATCAATTATGCATGCTCGCAACATGTCCTCCAGCGTCTAAATAGTTCTCTCGCTTTGCCCATCTGTCTCTGGGTGGTAAGCAGTGCTCATATCCAGTTGGGTTCCCATCGCTTCTTGTAGTGATTTCCAAAATCTTGATGTAAACAAATTGTCTCTATTAGAGATAACTGACTTATGTATGCCATGCATACATACATTTCTTTTTAAGTATAATTGGACGAGCTTTCTATGCTGTCGGTCTTCTTCATCGACAAGAATGAGCCAGATTGGTTAGCGTTCAACAATACCCCAATGGAGTCATAACCACTTGGCGTTCTTGGAAGTCTTGATAACGAAATCCATGGTTTTATTGTTCTCCACTTCCACTCTGGGATTTCAGGTTTTTGGAGATATAACGGATGGCTTTTAGGTGCGTCCGCCTTAACCTTTGTCACAGTTCATACCTTATTGACATAGGTGGCGATCTGCATCTTTCATGTTCGGCCACCATAGAGCTGACTTTAAGTCTTGGTACATCTTGTCCTGATCCCCGGTTGTGAAATGGAATATTTAAGATTTATTGTGATTCATGCAATGATCAAATCCGTAATCCCCCAAACAACGGTATAACCAAATCGCCCACAAAGCATTGGTATCCCTCAAAGAAAAAAAAAAAAAAAGAAACGGGTCTCAAATATCGCTTGATCAGCTTCTAAGATTTCAGCTTTCACTTTTCCTCTTTCATCCCTTAGTCTGACATTGAGTATTCTCACAAGTAAATTGGGTGTAAAAAATAAAAAAAAAACGTCATTACCAAAGATCTGACCCTTAATGGTCTCTGTCCTTTCGACTCAGGGCGTCGGCCACTACGTTGGCCTTTACAAGGAATGGTAACAGATTTCACAATATAGTCACTCAAAGTTTAAACCATCGCCGCTATCTCATGTTGAGTCCTTTTGATCCAGAATGACTGTTATACTCTTTATGATCTGTGTACACAGTACACTTAGTTACCATACAGAATAATGTCTCTAGAGTCTAAGTGCAAACAACTACAGCCCCAGATCTAAATAACATGGGTCCAGTGTTAGTTTCCTCATGTTTTCTTCAGTTGTCGAGAGGCCATTATGCAATCACTTTTTCCTTTTGCATTCAGAACATCTCCATAATCCCTTGTTCGACGCATCGCATATACAAACGAAGTTCTTATATCTTTCAGGCAAAAGCAGGATGGAGTGAAGCATAACTTCTCTTCAAGGTATGAATGCTCATACTTCTTCTGCACCCATTCATACTTTTGTTCTTCTGGTTAATTAGTTAGTGGCTTGTAGAATTAACGAAAAACCCTCGATGAATCTTCGGGTAATATCCGGCTAAACCCAAAAATTGTCTTACTTCTGTTGGTGTTGTCGGTGCAGACCAATTTCGAATAGCCTCAACCTTCGCAGGATCCACGTAAACATCCCCGTCTCCCCTTTATTTTTGATTCAACGTGAATCCGAGAAAATGTACCGACGTCACGCAGAAAGTCGCACTTCGAGAATTTGGCTTACAATTGCTCTTCTTGAGTAACTCTAAAATGATCTTCAAATGTTTTTCATGCTCATCTTTATTCTAGAGTAGATAGTATATCATCAATGAATATGATCACAAATTTATCGAGTATGCTTGTCACACACGATTCATTGATCCATGAATACCGCAGGAGCGTTGGTAGTGCCCAAACGGCATACTTGAAAATTCATAGTGACCGTATCTCGTCCGAAAAGCAGATAATGGGATATCTTCTTCTCCAAATTCCGGAGTTGGTAAACCATAACGCAGATCAAACTTTGAGTATACGCTAGAATCTTGAAGTTGATCAAACAGGTCGTCAATCCTCGGGAGTGGATACCGATTCTTGACGGTCAACTTATTTAGCTCATGATAATCGATGCACATACAGAATGATCTGTCCTTCTACTTAACAAACAACACTAGAGCTCCCCAAGGTGAAGAGCTCGGGCGAAAAAACCCTTTCTCTAGTAATTCCTTCAATTGATCTGACAATTCCTTCAATTCAGACGCTGCAAGACGGTATGCTGCATGCGCGACAGGTGCGGCTCCGGGCACAGGCTCAATTCTAAATTCAACTTGTCGAGGTGGTGGGAGTCCTGGAAAATCATCAAGAAACACCTCAAGAAAGTTACGAATTCACTGTCACGTCTTGCAACAGTTTCTTTGACGGTTCTTTCTATGTCCCACTTGAGCAAAGAACATCTGGATCCCTTTCAATGTATTTTCTTGCTTTGATCAGGATATCACTTTCAAAATCGGACGCACTACTATCACCCTGAACAACTAACATCTTGTTCATGGTAAGGCACATGTACCTCCTTTTTACCATAAACACACGATGACTGCATCGCGTACTACCAACTAATCCATTCCAATATTACATCGAATCGTACCCAACTCTATTAGCATGATATCAATGGTCAAATAAGTGGTCAAGTAAATTCAGACTACGAACCCTCAAACATGTTGTGCATACCACTTTTCCGGCCGCTAAGTTCAACTTCGTAACTAGTTAATTTGGCCGGTTTAATATCTAATAAATGGCTAAGTCTAACATCCACAAAACTTTTATCCGCTCCCGAATCAAACAGTATTGTAACATAATGATTATTCAATATAAGAAATAACCAGTCACACATACAGGTTCCTGGTTGAGTCGGCATCACAGATGACATACGCTTGACCACAGCAACGTTTCCACCTTGTCGATCAGTCTCTCTTTTGTGGCAAGCATTGCACTCATGGCTCTCTCGCGACATTCATAACAAACTGACAGCTGATCGAGCATTGGAACTAGAC
Source organism: Tanacetum coccineum (assembly GCA_026074375.1). Classification (NCBI taxonomy): domain Eukaryota; kingdom Viridiplantae; phylum Streptophyta; class Magnoliopsida; order Asterales; family Asteraceae; genus Tanacetum; species Tanacetum coccineum. The sequence goes on along the minus strand of BQNB010059955.1, from coordinate 6,687 downwards.
GTCCACATTCGTATGCTTCTACATGTCCTTTTCCTTTGTCCCATATTTCCACAATTGAGCACAATATGAGGCACTGACCAAAAAGAAACTAACCCACAAAGGTTACATTTGGAAGCAACCTGGTATTGGGTTTTGCTCCCGCATATTTAAGCAGTGGTCAAGCCAAGCAATCCCATGTCTTTAATTGTTGTTTCTGGTTTGTGGCGTTGTTGTATCGATAGTTTCTCCGGTGTTTTGTTAGTTTGTTTTGTTGCTCTCCCACTTTCTCTTGTTGCTCTCAGCAATTCTTTCAGCTTTGGCTTGTAACTTCTGTTCCATTAGGGTATGAGCCATTCAGACAACCTCATTAAGAACAACAAGTCTAAGAAGAAAGTTGTTTTCTCCTTAATGTTTTCAGGCAAGCCACGTAAGTATGCCCTCCACTCTCTTGCTTTTTGCTTCGGAACCATTTCTGGGCAAGCAGGACAATTCATTGAAACCTTTTGTGTAAAGGGGGAGCATATACATTAGAATCTTTTCACCCTCCAATTTCCACAGTTCAACTTCATTCTTATATCTCTTCGGCGAACACAATTCTTCTCTCAATCATTATTTTCATATCATTCCAATACATTCTTAACCACCACAAACCCCAGAGGTGGCCGACCTAGAGTTCCACTCATTTCAGGGCACAGACCCTGAAGTGTAGCCGCAGCAAACTATACCTTGTATCTCTCTGCACATTCGCAGATGCTGAAAACACTTTCCGGTTTTCTCGAACCACCCGCATGGACTCAAACAACACCCTTCATTTTCGTGGAAACAAGTTGGGTTTTACATTTCATGAAACTTGAGTAATACATTCACGAGCCGGTGGTGTCCCACCTTGCCTCTTTCATTTCCTGAAATTACCGCGAGTCGCTGCTCCATTAGTGTTTTCCTCTTGCAACCCGATCCTGAGCAAGTGCTGCAACCACCCTATCAGAGACAAGCTGCTCAATGTGCGGCTTGGGTCATTGCTGTTTGGCGGCACGATTCTGTCAATCATGCAGAAAAACTCAATGAGTTATTCATACATGGTATGAACCATAACATAGTATAAAGCAATCAATTCCAAGGCAAACAGAATAATCCCACATGTAAAACAATCAAAGCCCAAAAGAGATCACAACAGATCATAAGAATAATCAATGGATAGTAATTATTCGTCCATCACAAAGATAGTACAAGGTTGCATTGTTTTACCAAAACATGACTAAGTCATTACAATCATAAGTACCAAGTCTATAAACCGACATGCCCGGTTTAGTGATAGCAAAATAAAGAGACTACAATGATCCTACACTACAGATGATAAGTGAGGGAGATCCAGGTGGCTGTGACGGTGTGGGTCACTATAGATAGCCCGCATCAATCCACCCTCATTTCTGGTGGCAACATCTCTAACCATGACATAGGGAACATCATGTCGAGGACGACGAGTAGGACGGGGAGAAGGATCATCAGGGTCAGCATGATCAACATGAGCCACTGGAGCCGTAGGTGGCCACATATGGTCTTTACGATAATGTTTGAATGGGTGTAAGTGCCACTGAACTCAAAGGACCACTGTACTTAGATGTATGGTGGTAGGCCATGACAACGAATCAAATCCCTCTTGAGAAGATTCTAACATCATCTTAATTCTTATTCTTTCTTCTCGGTCTCCCATCACTAAACTCTCGAACTGATCTTCCAACAGTACATACATTCCGCTGAGTGCATGTTTGACCATTAATTTCACTTCTTAAATCATGGTGTCGAATTCTGCCAATATTTATACCATCACACTGAGCCCTTTTCAGGGTTGAGTGTTCAGTGTTAGCTCGGTCAAACATTTGTTGAGTAAGGCCCTTGACTTGGTGATGTAGAGTGTTGACATCCCTTCCTGTAGGGCCAGGAGCAAAAACCTGCCGAGAAGGTCCACTACCCACATAGACGGTACCCGAGAATGGGCGCACAGAATATGGTACCCTAGTAATGGTGCCAACAGTATCAGCCTCAGCCTCCTGCTCATGATCATCAGGAGTAGGAGCACACCCCCCCCCCCGCAACTGCCGAATCCTCGGACTCGGTGGTCTGAATCTTGTGTGTAAAAGGTTTGAGGGGGATCATGCCTCTTATAAGGGTTGATGACCTTAGCATCATCATCATCATTCTCTTCCTCCATTTCTTCTTCCATCTCTGGATCTTCTTCCTCTTCTTCTTCTTCATCATCTTCGAGTATCCATCCATTCATGTTACCCTCTGGTTGAGGAATTTGGTGAGGTGCAAATTCGTTTAAATGGTGGCCACGGGCCGCTGAGCTCAGGTTGCTCTTCCATATCGTCTTCGAGAAGAACCGCAACAGATTATGGAGGAGGTTAGGTTTGCCATGATAATCTAAAATCACGCAAAATATATTACATAAGGTCACTATATAAAAAAAATATTATATGAATAATAACTTATGCAAAAGCATGACCGATGCTCCAGTGAACGAACTGGTACCTGATAATTAAACCGAAAAAATAGAATGATAATATTGTTATAGTATATTGAATTACATTTTTTAAATGTAATTAAATGCAAATAAATTTTCAATGCTTTTGATAAGCAGGATAATCGATATATATCATAATATATCATAATATTTATCATATAAATATTTTCACTAGTAATGCACCCAAAAAATAATGAAAAGAAAAAAGAAAAATAAAAAAAATGGGGGGGGGGGGGGGGGGGGGGGGGGGGGGGGGGGGGGGGGGGGGGGGGGGGGGGGGGGGGGGGGGGGGGGGGGTGTGGGGAAAAAAAAAAAAAAAAGAAAAGAAAAAAGAAAAAAAAAAAAACAAAGGAAAAAAAATAAAAAAAAAAAAAAAAAAAAAAAAAAAAAAAGAAAAAAAAAAATAAAAAAAAAGAAAAAAAAAAAATAAAAAAAATAAAAAAAAAAAAAAAAAAAAAAATAAAAAAAAAAAACAAATAAAAAAAAAAAAAAAAATAAAAAAAAAAAAAAAAAAAAAATAAAAAAAAAAAAAATAAAAAAAAAAAAAAAAAAAAAAAAAAAAAAAAAAAAAAAAAATAAAAAAAAAAAAAAACAAAAAAAAAATAAGAAACGTGTATAAGTACATTTAATGGAATCAAAGCATGACTTGGAATGAGGGCCATCGAGGATCTAGAGCAACAAAAAAAGAAAGTTATGATTTAGGTTTTGAAAAACGACCTAGTTCTTTATAACCTTAAGCCTTGATACCAATTCTTAACACCCCAAATTTACTACGTCAACGGAACCAACAGTTGGGTGTTAAGTCATAGCTCAGACAACTACAGAATATAAAGAACGACTCAAAAGAGATGTTTTTTAAACATACAATGTCCCATCATGAAAGATCAGAGTCGTAAAATAGTCCACAAGATCATCACCATACAACATCATAACATAAGTTTTAAAAACCATAACACAAAGTATTTTTAATGAATGGAACCAAAACAAGTTTAATCAAAACATTTCGCGCTAGACTCCATTCGCTACTCCAAGCCATCAGCCCTGATTTCTTGAGATAAAACATGCTAAAAAGTCAATGAAAAGGTTGAGTGAATCCATAGAGTTTATATGAAATAAAGGGTGAACACAAGTATTTTTAATCATCGAAAACTTGTGGATCAAACAAGTTTAATCACTAATTTCATTAAGCATAATGCCACTGTAACTTAACCAACATATAATAAATATGTAACACATCCCCACAACTAGTGTAATCATTGCAATATACCTAAAGAAATCTCAATACAATAATTGTGGTAAATCTAGCGCTTACCCTCATAGGTAATTAATTAGTGCAGATTAAATTAGGAGGCCTTTCTACAGAATATACTTAATGGCAATTAGTTCACAATCGGTCCAGCAACCAGAAAATCACTTGTTTCTAATTTAATAAAACTAGCATGTATATCCCTCGCGGGTTTATAAAAACATTTATAAGTAGAAAGGCGAGGCTATGAACCACTGTTAGAACCAATTAGCTCAGAAACTATTACTGTCTCGAACGAGCGGGAAGTACATCCCCTAAGCACCTCCTAAAAGACGTGACGCGACTTAGTACGTAGAAAGTAACAATACGTAAAAATTAAACTAAGTGATCATGAATGTGGATACCAAAGGAGATAAGCATGGCATTCCACCTAGAACTTCCACCCCAAGTCCTTTTTTACTCCCAAAAATGACTTGTGACCTGGTCTTAATAGGAAAATAAACACCTGCAAAGTTTCGGGCTTTATAATTTTATTTTATCAAAGTTGTTACTATCTTTTTAAATTTTGAGACTAGACGTAAAAACTCAGTTTCTGATTTTAACTCGACTTCATGGACTCATATCTCCTAGCTCACAAATATTCTAATTGTGAGGCATTCACTCCTGGAAAGCTATTTGTGTCTAGTTTCCAAAAATGTAAGACTCATAATCTACGAAGTTTCATAACTATGTGAAAAGACTGTTTTACCCCTGGTTACCCAAAACAGAAAGTTTCCAAAAAATTTACCCTTTACTAAAACGGTCATAAATCCCAAACCATGATAGCAATGAAGGTGAGGCCAAAAGCTATAGATTCCTTAAGATGTCAACCACTGACCTAATCTTTAAAACCTAACCTTTTATTGCAAAAACGTGGAGTTTAACTCATTTTCTAATCAAAGGTACAGATTTGACCTATTTTCTTATTTTGACCATATCTCCCTCATCCCAAGGAGTTGGTTGGGCATCCAACTATCATATGATGCCAAGACATGTATATTTCCAGACATGTAATTTAATCATAGGTTCCAAGCCAAAATATTCCTTCTATGACACGTTTTTTCTACTGTTTCAAAACAGTCCCTAATATTTACTCTAAAAGTTATCCAAACATCAATCCTAGCTCTAACCAAACACATGCAATGCCATACCAAGCTTTTAAACGCAACTCATACATCATATAACATGCATTTCCAGAATCAAACATCTATTTTTATGGATCAAAATCTAAAGAAAAATTAAGATTAAGAGATAACCTTACTAGAAAATGATTTAAACAAGAAAATCAAAACCAACAATTGCTTTCTTCTTGTTAGGGGCTGAGTTAGACCTATTCCAACACCCACAATCTTGACTCACAAGGGTTCAATACACCCTAAATAACAAGAATCCAAGATCCAACCTAGTCTTGATTAAATCATTCCAAGAGTCGTGTGATATAAAAACAGATAGAGTGATTTGGTGAGTAAAAGAATTAAGAGAATTTGTGAGCTGAAAAACAGAAAGAGAGTTAAATATAGCGAAAACAGACAGAGAATTGTGAGCTAAAAGAAATAAGAGAAATCAAAAACAAACAGAGAGATTTTGTGAGTTAAAATATTAATTTGATGATGGAAATGCTTAATAGAAAGGAATTGGAGTTAATGCTGGTGATTCAAAGTTAATGCTGCTAGGCATAAACTTACGGTTGCTAGGGAAAGTTAATGCTGCTAGGCATAACTTACTACTGTTGGTTGTAAGTTAATGTTGCTAGGCTTAACCTACTGCTGAGTTACTACTGCTGGGTTACTTACTACTGCTAGTTGAAAGTTAATGTTGCTAGGCATAACTTACAACTGCTGGTGAACGTTAATGCTGCTAAGGGTAGTTTCATAAATACTTCGATTAAGGGTTTCATTCAATCATTTAATCGATTTCAATCTTTCATATACTCTCTAATCATAAACCCTAACTCAATTTCATCATTTATCATCAAAACCCAACACAATGACGACCCTACAATTTGCTGATACTCATAATTTAGTCGCGTTTTTGACTAAATCTGCTGAAAGTGAAGGATTTAAGCAAATAGTGGATTTTCTGAATACAAGTTCTATAAAGTATGCTTTAACCGTCAATCCTACTATATATACATCATGCATTGAACAGTTTTGGTCTACTGTCAAGGCGAAAATGGTTAATGGGGAAGTTCAGTTACAAGCCCTAGTGGATAGAAAGAAGATCATCATAACTGAAGCAACTGTAAGAAGAGATCTTCAACTAGAAGATGCTGATGGTGTTGATTGTCTACCAAATGCTACAATATTTGAACAACTTACACTCATGGGGTATGAAAAACTTTCACAGAAGCTTACTTTCTGTAAGGCATTTTTCTCTCCCCAATGGAAATTTCTTATACATACCATTTTGCAATGCCTAAGTGCTAAGACTACTGCATGGAATGAATTTAGTAGCACTATGGCTTCTGCAATTATCTGCCTAGCAACAAACCAAAAGTTCAACTTTTCCAAGTATATTTTAAAGCATGGCGAAGAACTTGGATAGTGCTGTTAAATTTTTGATGTATCCAAGATTTGTACAAGTCTTTTTGAATAATCAACTAGAAGGGATGGCAACTCACAACATAATTTATATTGCACCCTCACACACAAAGAAGGTTTTTGCTAATATGAAGAGGCAAGGAAAAGACTTTTCTGGTAGAGTAACACCATTATTTCCAACAATGGTGGTTCAAGCTCAAAAAGAAATGGGTGAAGGTTCAGACATGCCAACTGATCCCTATCACACACACATCATTACTCAACCTTCATCATCTCAACCCCAAAGGAAACAAAAGTCTAGGAGGCCTAAGGAGAAGGACACTTAGGTACCTCAGTCTAGTGTTCCTAGTGATCCTACAAAT